>CM035169.1:34575870-34744676 GCA_020205615.1 Panax quinquefolius
ATGGATCATCCCTATATATATATATATATATATATATGGGTCTCCATCCACAAAATCTGGCTAAGGCAGACTGCAACAACAATCTTTTCGACAACCCAGACAAATTAGACGGCCAGAAAAAAAAAATCAGAAGAATTTCTCTTCCTCTTGAAACACAAAAAAAAAAAAAAAAATCCATAGCAAATGTTTGTTTTATAAACAAATGTTTTATTTTGTTATAAAATATAGCAAATGTTTGTTTATTTTATAAAAATGTTTTTATTTTGTTATAAAATATATTATAAAAACATTTGTTATAAAATATTTGTTTTTATAAAACATTTTTTTTATTTTCGAAACAAATATTTTATAACAAATGTTTTATTTTATATTTTATAACAAATTTAAAATATTTTTTATAAAATATTTGTTTTAATAAAACATTTTTTTTTATTTTCGTCATTAGTAAAAAAAAAAAAAAATGTTTTATAAAACAAATATTTTATAACAAATGTTTTTATAATATATTTTATAACAAAAATAAAAACATTTTTATAAAATAAACAAACATTTGCTATATTTTATAACAAAAATAAAACATTTGTTTTATAAAACAAACATTTGCTATGAATTTTTTTTTTTTTTTTTTTGTAGTCGTAAGAGGCTCTTACGGTTGACATTTTTTTTTTTTTTTTTTTTTTTGTAGTTGGGAAGAGCTCTTTACGGTTGGAATTTTTTTTTTTTTTTTTTTTTTTATATGTGTTTGCATAATGTTCGCTTGTACGTCCAAAAAGGGTTGTTATTACGATATAAATAACTTAATGGAATTCTTTGTGGATGAAGACCTATATATATATATATATATCCATCGAATAAGTCTCAAGTGTATATATACAATCCATTTTAAGGTTCACCCTTTATTTTATATATATCATGCTCACCCCATTTAATGACCAGACTGACGACGATTCGATTCTGTCATTATATCGTAGAATCGTCGTCTTAACTTTTAGCGACGGACAACATATAGCAACGGACCGAACCGTCGCCCGATCCATTCGGTCCGTCGCTAAAAGGGGTATGTAAGGTATGTAGAATGAACGGATAAGCTCCGTGTGTGTATATATATATATATATATAGAGAGAGAGAGAGAGAAGATCAAAAGCATTCTCCTAAACACCTTTTTCCAGAGGTTGGCTTCGACTTAGGAGGTGTTGCTCTAGAAAGAACCTCAAAGCCTTGTCCTGAACCACTAGTTGTGCTGAAACCTAGGTATCTCAGCAGAGCTATAGAGAGTTATACCAGCTGCTGGCCTGCTGCTGCTCGTGCTGGGAGCATAAAAATTGGCTAGTACTTCTCTCTCTCTCTCGTTATGAATGGAGTGCTACTCACCATTTCTTCTTCTTTTCGTCTTGTTGATAATTTGATGCTATAAATTATAATTTCATTTGTGCATGAAAATAATTGAATAAATGATCCACCAACTTCAACTTCAACAAGTTTGGTCAAGACACAATATTCAATGGTCAACAGTCAGACTCAATTTTATATTTTGTAGATAGTTTCACACTTTATATGAAATAAGATTTTTTTTTTATATTTCAGTATATATATGAACTCTTTTTTTATTGAACAATATAATTAACTGAAATATATTGAAGTTGTAAGAAAGAAGGGGGGAATAAGCACACTTGAAGAGCGCAAAAAGAGAGATCTAGAAAAACAATACTCCTTCCGTCCCTAATTATTTGACGTTTTAGATTTTTTCATTTGTCCCTAATTATTTGACGTTTTTTCAAATCTAGGAGAATTAATGACAATTTTTCCAAATTATCCCTCATTACTCTACCTATTTTTTGATACTTTAAACTCTTTCTCTCTCCTTATCCCAACAAAACTCTTCTTATCCCAAGAAAAGATTTTAAGGGTATTATAAATAATTGAGTACTATATTTAATGTTTTCTAATCATTATTTTAATTCTTGTGTTTACTTCTAAAACGTCAAATAATTAGGGATTGAGGGAGTATTATGGAGAAATGATCTCATTAAAAAATCAATCATAAATAAGTTTCACAAAAGTAGAAAACAAAGAGAAACTATTAGAGAACAGAAAGAGAGATCTACAATATATATATATATATATATATATATATATGGAGCCTTGATAATACACAAAGTGCAGTAAATAGACCATAAAGTTGATATTCGTATAATAATACTCAATAAATGGAATAGTAGTATTTAAGAATATATATAACTGATTATTTTGCCCTTTTACACCCATATAATATGCTCATAGTGACTTATTTTTTCTAAAATTTGGTTAGACAGGATATTTTTGTAAAAAATTGAAACATTGGTTATGATATTGTAAAAATTAAAACAATATCATCCATATTGTAATTTAGTGTTAACACGAAGGACAATTTTACAATTTGCTCTTTTCAAATCACATTAAATTTCACGCAGATAACAGTCAGTGCCTATTTTTGTAGCAATAAGTCTACAATCACATAAAATCGTTCACATACCGCTCACATATATATTTTGATAGCCCACGTGCAGAGCAAGTCACGTGGGCCATCAAAATATGCATGTGATGATACGCGAATCGTTTTTATGTGATAAGAGATTTATTTTTTGTAGTAATGAAACAAATTTTCTGAAGAAGAATGAAAATTGAGCCACAATGTTGTAGCTGGAGAAGAAGTTATCCGAAACTATCACCCTTAGTAAAGAACCAGATAATATTCCTCCTCCTACTAAAGACCAGAGAGATTGAACTATTCTTAAAAAAAAATTGTTAAGACTTCACTAGTGCCATCGGTTAGACACTAAACTCTGGCTCTCAGCAGTTAGCAAACGTACGTGTGGTGGTCCTCCGATGAATTTGGTGGAACCGCATTCTTCCTGCACAGAGGTGATATGAGAATGTGTGTTTATTGTAAACTTTGTGAATATGTTAGTATTACACAATTTGTGAATGCGTTTGTGTAAAAGAGGGATAGAGAGGAGAGGTGCATACGTCAACGTTCTTTCCTTTGATTGCTGCTCGTTGAGATCTCAGAGGAGGAATCCAAACCCAAGCACTTGAGAAAAGCTTGTTTAGCTAGGCCCAGAAAATGGCAAGGATGGTGAGAATTCCCAAAAGGTGAGACGCTGGCTCCTTCTCTTCCTGTTATTACTCTGCTTGAGCCTGATCCTGTTTCCTTGATGCTTTGATTTTCTCTTGCCTGCAAAGATCATATAAACTATTCAAACGTTTGTCATATCCGAGAAAACTATTTCCATTCATTTAAGTAATTGATATCATGCAAATGAAATTGATATGCGTAGTCTCCTCCCCCGCCATATATTATCATTATTATTAATGGGGCTAACATATTTTTAAGGCATCAGGGCTCTCAAAACGCCCTATTAATCATTCTAAAGACATAATGTCCTTGTAGCACAAACCTCAGGCAATTACCAGAACATATTCATGAAAGAACATTCCCCTTTTAGCAGGTCTATGAAGGTCTACCATATAACCACATAATCCATACTTCATTCTGGAGTAGTGCTTTTGAAATATCAAAGCATGCCTTGGACTAATTCTTTAAAAAACTTTCGACTATTTTCATTCTTCCTCCGTTCCGTTCCGTTCCAAAATATAAAGATCATATTAACTTTTTTGAAGTAAACTTAAGGTATTTTCAAGTGATGACTATTGTAAACTATCTAAAAGTACAAATTATTGTAATATTTCTTTTTTCATAATTATTAATGAATCATCTCAATTTTGAGTGTGAAAATGTCTCAAATTGATTTTTCAAAGTCAATAATGATCTTACAATTTGGAACGGAGCGACCATTATATATTGAGCAGATTTATTTGTATCTTAACATTGATAAAAAGGTGAGATCAAAGAATGTTCACTAGACACAGTTTACTTATTTAAGTGAAAAGTTTATTACATACAACTATACAAGTTCTCGTTTAAAAGGAAATACAGACAAAAGGCAATACCAAAGTTCTAATATAACTCACTGGATTCTGGCAGCAGCAGAAGATGTCAAAAAATCAATTGTCTAATGATAGTGGTTTTACTTATTACTTAATTTCTTCCGTGACTAATACAATATGCTACATAAACCTTGAGGAAGTGCTGCACTTCTGAGCCTTCCAGCAAAAAGGTTCTCTTACCAACATTAAAAATGATTTCTAATTAAAGTAATACTTCTAAGAACAAAACAACAAATACAAATACAACAGGATTAAATTGACATAAACTATTGAAAAAAACTTATAGTGCATAGATATTTTTTATAGTGATATGACAGTATGCTACCATATGAGGCCACTATATGACACTTAGCAACATTTCATGGCTAGTGGGTTTTTGCTTCTGAATTTTGACACATCTTATTGGCATTTTGGAAGAGGAGTTGCAGGTGGGCATAGTATGGGTATAGCTTTTATGTCATGCCAGCACCAAAAATAGGTTGACATAATGGTGCCAATCTCTCTAATTAACTAGCCAGATCTATTCTTGTATTATAAGCATGTAAAAGAAATATAATTTATAATGGTCCGATCTACTCTTTCTCAAATCATGCAATTCTGGCAAAAGCATTAACTAATTTGGAAGTCAATACAAAGCTACACTTATAAACGGAAAAAAATCTTTTAATCTCCAAAAAAACAAGTATTGTGCAAAGTAAATTTTAGACAAATAGAGCTTCTAAAGGCCTGCGTTAAAATGGTCTCATCCAACTAAGAACTTTCTAAAAACTTCAAAATCAGGGTTTTACTATGTTATTCCAATCAGCCTAACCAGGGAAGATTTACAACAAATCTGATCAAATTCTAATCAAATAAATAAAACCATACTAAAGGGCTACTTTTATATGCACTATGAAACCAAAATTTCCAAAGATAATTTTCCCACTTAAATCTAGAGAAATGGTCTGATTTGAAATATGAACAAAGCACACAATCTTTTGTCGGATCATGGAACCATGGGATTTACTGTGCTATTAATTGAATCGGGAAAAGACCTTTAACTTGGGTAAGAGAAATAATTGAACCTTGCATTACCCAACCTCAGTTATAAAACTCATTTCACCATGCTACAATAGCTTTGAAGAAAAGGGCTTTCTACCTTTTCCTTTTGTAATTTGTATATTGAGGAAACTGAAACTGGATCCAATTTCTGATCTTTTGCCAGATCAGAAAGCAACTTAGGCAATCCTAATCCATACCCAAAAGTAAACGTTCACTTAACAAGGCTTCTTTGTTTCTTTCATCTTTCTAAAGTAAAAGACAAATTAGACATTACATACAAGTTTTGACATTGAAGCAACCTTTTAAAGACCATTACTTCACATAAACGCATTCGTAACAAGGGAACACCAAAACCAACTTTTCTTTTGATAAAATCAAAGTGATTCTAAAAAATTGATAATATCCCTCAAAAAAATCTCCAAATATACAAACTCAATCCCTTTTATCAATTCAACCCATTAACAAATTCCCAAGTGCAAATATAAACTAAATTACTAATTGTATCTCAAATGTTATCAAATATTCCAAAAACCAACAAAACATTATAATCAAGGGGTGTGCAAACTTCAAAAATCTTCCTAATTAGATTTTTCTTCGCAAACAGCCGGAGCAACAGAGATAAATAAATGGGTAAAATCAATAACAGCGCTGAGAATGAGAAGAAGGGGTTAAGTGAAAAAAAGATTTACACACCTGAGAATCATGTAAAAAGCCTGCGGCAGCGGTATTGGTGGCGGATAAAAGCACCGAGCCGGCGGAAGAAGACGCTGAGACGGAGGATGGAGCTGATTCTGAGGCGGTGGAGTGGACGGATAGATCTAAACTGAAAAAGTAGAGGAGAATAATGAGGAGGAACATGACTAGAAGTTGGATCCAAATTAGCCATGGTATTCTGTAGCTGTTGATTATGAGCTCATCACCTGAATTAAACATGGAGTTTAAACAAATTATATAACAGCCAAAGAAGAGGGGTAAGTAGGTAAGAGAGATAAGGGGGAAGGATTGACAGTGAAGGACTTCAGGGGGAAATTGTATTGTAAATGTATGGGCACAAAATAAAAACATTTACTTGGTCGCTGCCTTGCTGACCAAATAGGATTTGGATTTTGGCTCCCTCACTCCACAAAATAAAAAATTTTGATTTTAAATATATTTTTATTTTTTTCAAATATTTTTCAAACATGCAAGTGTTCAATAAATGAATGTTTTTCAAAAAAATTAATTTTATTAATATATGTTATGTTTGGATATAGCACAATTCTATATATTCTATTTACTAGAAAAGTTTCTAGAAACTTCATTTCAGGAATATTTTTATAAAAAAGAAAAAGAAAAGTTTATCTTGCATATCCATGTCAGTTTTTCAAATGAGTTCCAAAGACACATAATTCAGAATTGACCGAATAGTATCGTGCGATTCCTATAGAACCTATTAAAGCATCCGGTAAGCATGGAATTTATTTTTTTGGTAATTTGATTAATTGGCCAATATTCTATTAGCGTATATGTAGCACTCACCGCCATGTCACAAGACTCTATTAATCAATTGACCAACTTACTCAAAAATAAATTTCATGCTAACCACTTCCTTAATAATATATGAGTTGTTCATAAACAACATCTCTGTCTTTATTAATGGTTCGATATGTTTCTACGAATAATTAAAATTCAATTTTTGGAAATTTATAAAATTCTTCCTCAAGATCTAATAAATGAACCTACAAATTACTAGAATTTGTATTTGATTAAACCCATGTAAAATTGAATGATTTTTTTAGCATCTTAAATGTATATTTGATTGATTGTTGTTGGTGAGTGGTGTAATTCATCCATTTTATAGAAACAATAAGTCTACACCGACTGACTTCTTCCGACCCGTCAATTTTATTTTTTTTTGCTTTTGACTATTAAATAATTAATGTGATTTATTGAAACTGAAATTTTTACAAAATGAAGTGATTTAGAATGTACAATCTTATTTTTTATATGTATCCAAATAACACTTAAATCACATCATTTTATAAAAATTTCATTTCTAATAAATCACATTAATTATTTGATAGTCAAAAAAAAAAATCCCACCATTCACTAAACCGATCAAAAGAAACCGGTCATTGTAAAAGGATTCTTTATAAGAATGGACCCCAATCACTATCGCTCACGTATAATGAAAATTAAGAATAGAATAATTTAAGGAACATTTTTTCGCTTTAATATTCTAATGATATTTAAGATACATCAAGAAAGCATTGAGTTGTCACAATGCATAAACCCTATTTCTCAGATGTATTCAAATTACACCTAAAACACTATTTTTACAAAAATTTGGTTGGAATAAATACTTATACATTTTTTTGAGAGTATGACTACAAAAATAAAAATCAAAAAAAAAAAATAAAAAAATAATATCACTAGAATATCAGCAAAAAAATATTCCCTAAAAGACTCTTAAGAATATGGTTTAATTTTTTATTCTATCGGAATGGTGTATTTACATAAATAATCGTCACACACATAATAATAATAATAATAATAATAATAATAATAAATAGAACTCATTTTTTTGAATCTTTTTATTTCGAAAAACACAACAACAATTCAGATTTCATCTGAATTTTTGTAACTTCAATCCCGCCCTAATCAAACTCCCCTGCATGCTACCCCTTCCAAATCAAACTCAGTCCTACACGCCCAAATCTTTTCTTCTCTCTTCTCTGTGTGGAATTTGGGGAAATGAATAGCGGGCGCACTTCCGCCGGAGGAGGGAGAGGTCGGTCATGGCCGTCGACAACATCCGTATCGTCATCAGGAAAACTCAACATGGACCCACCTCCCGATTCTTCTGCTCCCTCCAAGGTTTAATCACAACTCTCCTTTTCTCATTCATTCTGGATGTGATTGTTTATTCAATTTTATGAAGCGGGTCTTGTGATTTATGGAGTTTGTTAGTTTATTGTGTAATTTTTTTTGGCTAATTCAACTCTTTTTGTAATACGAAGAGAATATAATATTGTATGTTTGGTTTTAATCTGTTGCTTACTAACTGTTTGCAAAAATGGCCAAGTGCGTTGAAGCAAGTCAACGTGGATGTACCACTTCTTTGAACTCTGAATCACCACTCATCCCATTCACCAGTGAAAATTGAAATGATGGTTTATTACATGTTAGTTTAGTTCCATATTTTGTTGATTTAGTAATTATGTCCTTTTTCATCATTTTTATTTTAAAACTATTTTTTTGTGAACTTAGTTCCATTATTTGAAATTTTTGCCATTTTTCTTAAAACATTTTGACTTATAATTTTCTGAATTAACTGTATACTAGCTTTGTAAAACACCAGCTATTCTTTTCAGAGTTCTTAGGATTTTGGGTTTTGCTAGAACTGAAATTATCTGTTAAATTTGAGAGTAAAGGGTTCAAGGGTTCTCTTTGGTTAAGGTGGAAACTTTTCTTTTCAGAGTTTAATGGTTCTCTTTGATATTTGAGGTATAGCTCTTGAAAGTTCTATAGTTATATCTTTCGTACAGTTATTTAGATTATACTTTGTAAAACTAAAGCATTTATATACCTTTGGCGCATTTGATTTTATTATTTTGGGGAATATTTATTTTACAAATACACTTTTCTTTCTGATTCTAGATGAACTTTGCATTGGTATATCATATCATCTGAAAAAGAGTGTGTAGTATTGTATATTAAATAGTACCAACCAATGTAGTCCTGTATTAATTGAGTAGCATTTTCCTTTGTATTCCAAACTTGCTTATCTCCCCCCTCCCTTCTCCCTGTATGGAGTTTACTAATCCTTTCAGCAGATAAAATTAAGTAGCTGCAGCTACCACGGTATATTAAACTTCAAATTGGTATGACTTATAAAAGTTTAAAATAAAATAAATTTTGTGATTAATAGTTTTTGTTATATATTTTATAATTACAATAATTGTGTCAACTAAAATTAAATATGTTCACATCAATTTGAAGTTTAATATGCAATCGTTTGACCTTAAAAGTCAAATTGTATTTTTACTTTTAGAACGGAGATAACAGTTAATTTCAGTTAATTTATACAAGTGTAATTCAAATTTATAGGAGGACTAATGAACTGTCTAAAGCCAATTTCTTGGACAAAAAACAGAATCTTTTTGCAAAGGAGAAATTGACAAATGATTTTATTTTATTTTTGTGAAACAGGGAGAAGGCAAATAAAAACCTTTAAAATACCTTATTATTTGTGTTCCCCCATTTCTTTTACAGCTCACAAATTGAACTTTAACAATATTGATATTTACTTATACAAAGTACACAGTTCATATTACCAGCAGCAGCAAATGCAAAAAATAATCCCTAAAACGTATACAATAATGGACTAGCTAGCTGAGGCTACCATGAACTGATCTGTGTTTTTATTCCAAGAAGTTTGGAAGGCATGATTACATTGTGGTTCACCCTGAAGTAATAAATTTAAATTTTGTTGTAAATTTAACTTCCCCAAGTAAAAATTTGATTACATCAAATTTTGTTGTAGGAACGCCTTATCAAGGCGGGATATTTTTCCTTCACATAACGTTTTTGAGCGATTATCCTTTCAAACCTCCTAAGGTTAGTTAAACAACATCTCGAAGCTTGATCTGGCATATACTGAGAAACATAGTTTTCTTATCTGTCCTTGAAAATTAAATTGTAGTAGATTTAGGAGTTTCTGAACTGTGGAATATTAAGAGAAGCTTCAATTGTTGGTTTTTACGGCTCACTTTTTGATTGTTCTATTTCTGTTCATTTTTATGATATTTATTCAGCTATATGTGTGGATTTGTATATCGAAAATAGCTCTTATTTATTATTATTTTGGGGTTGGGGTTGGGGTTGGGGTTGGGTGGGGGTGGAATTGTGAGTTTTGTTCAATTTCTCACATTTGAGATGTAAAGACCGATTTTTGTGTTGGTATAAGTTTAAAATAGTTTTTGTTTTAAAAATATTTTTTTGGGTCCGAGCAGTACTTGCTTTGCTACCTGATTGGTTGTAGAAATTGTGGGGCAAATGATAGAAATAGAACCTATCTTATGCTTCTTTTGTATACGAATTGAGAATGTTGAAATGTGCACTTCAGCTTAGTTAATTACATAGCCTTTGCTTAGCTGGAATGAGTTTTTGAAAGAAACCTAGACCATATGAACTTTATGTCCAAACTCATGATTTGGTCCCATCCCAGCCTACTATATGTAAGATTAGGGTTTTTCCTTTAAAATTCTAATTGTTTGTTGGGAGTTTGTTTTAAAAATGAGAATTAACTTTAAGTTACTTCTTTGCATATCATTGAATGAAATAATTTCTTTGCTATTTGGGATTAGAAGTCTTTGTCAATGACTGTTGTTTTACTTAACTGATTATGGTTGGTGGTATGAAGGTTTGAAATTGATACTCTTTTATTGTTTATTCCGATGATTTCCAGAAGCACTCTATGTTTATGGTTCAACTTTACCTAAAAAAAAGAATAACAATGTCTAGGTCTCTACCTTAAAGGTGTCTGAATGTCCCATGTAAAGTCTTTGAACTTAACTTAGAGCTCACTATTTCTGCACTTTTTCTTTTGTAATAGAGTAGTTGTAATCCTTAAAGGCTGTTGGAGGGCATTCGTTGCTTCGAGATGTACAGAAAAATATGAAAATACAATAGATTACTTACTTTTTGGCATTGTCTCAGATGTAGAGGTGGCAAAGCAGTGCCAAGGCCCATGTGGTCGGAGCGAGCGTGGCCAAATGGCCCTAAGGTTTAATGACAGATCGAAAATGTGAGGCTCGTGTCCCGGGTTGACCTTTACCTACCATGAGCTTCTTTTCTATTTTTTTATTTTTGCAAAATTTTGCTATACTAAAATAGTAATAATAATAAATATTAAAAATAATAAAATAATTTATAATAAACAATAATTCTAATTACCTACATTAACTACATATCTCAATCACTTTTTAACAAAAGTTTTGTTATACTATAATATGTGAGAAAGATTATATATATATATATATATATATATATATATATAAAAGATAAGTACATAAGAATATATATATATATATATATATAAGATAGTAATAATGATGACAATATATATATATATAAAAAAGTTCTGTTCTAAAGCGAATCTTAAAGAGCGAATCAGCATTTAATCGTCGTCTTTCAGGTTCATGTAAGCGGACAGCCTCGATCCGTCGCCATAGCCATGTGGTCTTTCATGCACGGGTCAAACCGTCACCATAGACACCAAAGACGACGGTTCGTCTTTGATTCGTTTTTTAAGGTTCGCTTTAGAGCCTCTCCGATAAAAGTTATGTGATAGTATATATATTCACTCACTTTTTTTGTTATAAAAAGATATATATATATATATATATATATATATATATATATGATCAATAGAAACTAGAAAGCAAGGCAACGGCAGTAATATGATAACAAAGAACATGCCAACTAGAAAGAATAGAAGCAACGGTAATAAAAATAATGCAACAGATAATAATCAATATCCTAATAATTAAGTAATTATTATATATTTAATCGTTGCAAAATCTCAATAAATATATTAATTATAACTCATTTAATTTACACATTAAACTCTTTTAATGGTACATTACCAAAATATATTAATATATTTATTTTATTTAACTTTGTAATATATTATTTTTGTATAAAATACAACAAGTGAGTCCTCAAGCAATTTGATAATATTCTATCAACAAAAGAATAAGTGTTCACTCTTATTACTTTCAAAGGGTTTGAACTCTTATTTATTTATTTACAAGTCTTGTGTTCAAGTCTCATAACCCACAAGTATCAAAATTTTGTTAAAAAATAAAATAAAAATAAGTCATATGTGTAAGCCAAAAACGCTCGTAAGACGCTCATGGGTAAACAATTTGAAGTTCAACGCCTACCAAGTATTGGTGGGCCAGTACCCCGCATTTCCACATGGTCTGGGCCTCTTTTGTCGAGTTTAGTCCGATGTTTCGAAAAATACCAAACTAAAATGAGAGAGGCCGAGCTTGACCTTCTTTAAGGGTGCGTGGATTACACTTTTCTAGAAAAGGAATGCTTGAGGACTCTTTCTGTAGTTTCATTTTCAAACAGCCTCTTACCTCTTACGAATCAACTGAGTTGTTGTTTAAATTAAGATTGTTTTTATCATGATTTTGTTATCAAGTGAATCAACCATTAGCATCAGTTAAATATTATTATCTATTTCATCATAGCTTGAAATCTTTAATTGAAGTTGTCGAATATTTAAAGTCTTCTTATAAAACAATCAATACAAAGAATATTTAAAGTCGACGACAGCTTCAGTTTTTGAATGTTTGTGTTTAATTTGGGTGTTTTAAATTTACAATGGGTGTTTTAAATTTGTGTTCTCACTCTATCTCTCTCTCTCTTTCACAGCAGTAGCACACACACACACACAACAACACACGTTTGGCTGTTTTTATTTTTATTATGAAATAGTTTTATAGTTATGAAGAAATAGGTTTTTTGATTATGAAATGGATGTTGAGTTGATTATTATTGAGTGTTCATTTTGTAAAATTTGTAGGCTAATTTAGGTTTTCTTTTTCCTTAATTTTGGTTTTGGAAATTGGATGTGTATGTACTTTTGTGTAAGGCTGTAAAATGAACAAATAGTTCGGGCTCGATTCGTACGTGCTCGACTAAAAGTTCGATTCAAGCTCGACTCGAAATATAAATGAGTCAAATATGAGTAAATTTTAAAGTTCGATAAATTATTCGAACATCTTCAAATTATAATTTTCTATTGATACTCAGATCATATTCATTCGAAAAGTTCAAATTGCTCGGGCTCGATTCGGAATCGTGCTCGACTCGGTAGCTAAATGAGCCTCAATCAAATTTTATTTTATACTCGATAAATTTTGTGAACCAAATCTGAGCAACTAAATACTCGAATCGATTCAGTTCGTTTACACCCTTACTTTTGTGTATGTATTATGTTTGATTAAATGCATGTTAATTGTATGAAATTTCATTATAATTGATGTTCATTTCATCGATTACTCTACCAAATATAACATCATCATCCATTGGTCGATGTTTGTTTTGCCTCATTTAATATTACTTTATTTTTTTATCGTGTTATTCTCTGTATGCTCCTGAATTACTGAGGAACTATGATGTTTTGTTTTTTTACCAGTTTTGTAGTTGAGTGTAAAAGTTTCTTAATCTTAATGTTGATTTGTAGCCTTTAAGCTTTGAATCTTAATGCCAAATTTGAATCTTTTGTTGGGTCCCATTTTTTAAAACTTATAATTTATTTGAACATTTCATAATTTGAAGCATCAGTCAATAGTGAAATCTCAACCTTTCCCAGTAGTTTGAAGCATATTTTGATCTTATTTATAGCATACCTTTCAAGCTGTTAAATTCAATATGTTATTGAACGAGCATATTACTATAGAACATTAGTAAACAATGTGTTGGATGCAACTGTGGCTATGGTGTTTTATTTTTGCATCAAACAAAAATTTTATTATAATTATAATGTTGATAAATAGTTAAGTAGATAATTTTGTAAATGCAACACTTTATTGTCATGTTACCTCACATTCAAAATCAACCAAGTGTCAATTGGAATAACTTGCATGTTAAATCAATAAAATAATAATTATTTTTTTATGAGTTTGTGGTTTAAGCACTAAATTATAACGTTATATCAAAATCAACATTGTCGCAATGTTCAAAACTTGCTGCACAAATGTGTTATGCTGGGAAAAAATGAGTGCTCTAAACGTCAATTGGGACAACTTGCGCGTCACGAAAGAGAGCGATCAAAACATTGTGCCCCCGTTCAGCGTTCAATTTCCACTCTAGAATTTCGTTATTGTCTGGTCTCTGGAATTACCGAATATCGCGAATATATGGTCGTGTTTGGAGGAGAGTTAAGACACGGTAGTTTTAGAGTGGTGATGATAAGTTTAGGAGGAGAGTTTGGACGATGGAGTTTCAAAGTGTATATATATATATAGAAATATTTCGGTCATTATTTTTATTTTATTTTATTCTGATACAATTTTAACTAACATACCAAACACATGAATAAATTAAATTGTTTTCGTCGAACCAAACAACCCGTATGGTAAGTATTATACATAATCTTATAGTTTTTTTCAAGTTATTTCTTATTAGTTACAGACACGTATAGAATCTAGCTTACCATTGTCCCCCGTGGTCCACTTCTATATATTTGGACCATATGGTACAAACTAGGAGCCCATATTTCAAGCCTGAATCGTGGAATTTATTATTAATGTCAAATTTTGAAATTTAAAAATTATATATAAATATATTTAATTAATAATTTTAAAAACAATTAATTTGATCGTAAAAATTAAAATAAAATATTTATTATAAGATGGGGAAATTATAATCGTTTTTATTAATTTCTGTTGTGATATTTCACTATTTTATATATTAAGATAGTGTCTTAAGACTTAAGAGTATAAACTTATTTATGTGTAAGATATATTATTCCTTTTTTCATATATTATGGAAACGCATTAAAAAATCCTCGTAATTTTTTATTCCTTTTAAAGGGATAGTGATGAGATATCCCCAGTAATTAAATATAGTTTGATATGAAGATTTTTTGTTTTTTATTTTTTTTTATTATGGCTGCTGGCTGATTTGGATCACCTTTACTCATTAAATATATCCATTTAAATGAATCTGTTTGCTTTTTTGCTTGTTCTTTTTAGACAAAATGTCTAATAGTTAAAACTAATGTAATTTTTAATTTTAAATTTAATTATATTCTCATTTAGGTAATTAAGTTTATTTCTTCTTTTATATAAAGTGTACATGTTAATTTAATTCCCCTTTATATATACGAGGCTTGTGATTATATCTTTCTATTTTAGTGAGAGTTGTTCGATTCTTAATATTATACTAGTGAATAATGTAATTTGATCATAAAATTATATTGTACTTCTAAAAAGTTGAAGTTATACAAATTAAAAAAAAAAAGTTTTTTATTGCGTATATATATTATTAATTCTATACATTAAAACAAGAACATATACAACAAGTTGGAGATCATTATATATACTCAATTAATGAAAACATATATATATATATATATTATATGACTTGAGTTTTATTGTTTAACTGCCATTTGTTTAGTTAATTAGTAAAATGGTCAGTCAAATTTACAGATAATTAAATTAATCTGAAAGGTAAAAGATTGAAAGATAAGATTGGATTAATCTCTTATTTCATCTAATCTAGCTCTATAGGACTCAAATTCAAATTCAAATTTAAATTAAACCCCTATCTCAAATTCATTTAGTTAACAAATTTCAAATAGCTTCATTTATATATTCCAGCTGATCACCTCAACATATATACACACATTACCATGGTGTCACATATCTTATTTTGGAACCCTCTAATTTAATTTGACCCTCTATTTTGTGACCGTCCTTATTTGTTGGTTCTCAATACCATAAATATAAATAAATCAAATAAAAATAAAAAATTTATATTTTTCTCCATATCTTCAGCCTATAGACCTCCAGCCCAGCTGAATGCTGAATCAATCAACAACAAACAACCCTAATCTTTCTCTCTCTTTTTCCCTCTAGCTATCTCTCCTGCATGGCATTCTCCCATTGCTGGTTCTAAAGTTCCGGTAATGGGGGAGCCAAGAATCAGCACCAGCTCTTCACCATCAATATCCTCCTCCTCAGCACCACCATCTCCGCCACCGACCCCAACCCCTTCTTCAACTCTCATGCAGCCTTCCCCATCCAAGAAGAGGAATAAAACTAAAGTGTTCCGAGTTTTTCGCTCCGTTTTCCGGACTTTTCCCATCATAACGCCCGCATGCAAGTTCCCCACCCTCCCCGGCGGCCGGTTACCGGACGTGAGGAGCACCTCCGGCGGCAATCGGGTATGCGGGACGCTATTCGGGTACCGGAAAGGCCGTGTAAGCCTTTCCATACAAGAGAACCCTAAAACATTGCCAACATTTGTAGTGGAGCTTGGGATGCAAACTAACGCGTTGCAAAAGGAGATGAGCCTCGGGATGGTGAGAATTGCACTGGAATGCGAGAAAAGGGCGGATAAAGACAAAACCAAGCTTATGGAGGAGCCCTTGTGGTCATTTTTTTGTAATGGGAAGAAAAATGGGTACGGGATGAAGAGGGATGCGACGGAGGAAGATTTGTACGTGATGGAGCTTCTCAAGGCGGTGTCGATGGGCGCCGGAGTTTTGCCGGGGAAAGCGGAGGTGGAGGGGACGGACGGGGAAATGGCGTATCTGAGGGCGCATTTTGAACGCGTAGTGGGATCCAGAGATTCAGAAACGTTGTATATGTTGAGCCCGGATGGAAACAATGGACCCGAGTTGAGTATTTTCTTTGTAAGGATATGATGATGATCCAAGTGTTGATTAT
Organism: Panax quinquefolius; assembly: GCA_020205615.1. Classification (NCBI taxonomy): domain Eukaryota; kingdom Viridiplantae; phylum Streptophyta; class Magnoliopsida; order Apiales; family Araliaceae; genus Panax; species Panax quinquefolius. The sequence goes on from CM035169.1 coordinate 34,592,353, forward strand.
ATTGTTGGTTGGTTGGTTTGTTCTTAATTTCTTAGTAGTTTTTATTGCATGATCTTTGATTAATTTCCTCTAAAAGTTGTGTACAGATTATATAATTAGTTTTAGATTTATGTGTACTTAAAATAACTAATTAATCATTTTAGCATGTTAATTTAATTACTAATTTAGAATTAATATGTTGAGTTGGTATAACATTCGTTTCTTCTCACAATCTTCACTTCAGTTCTTCTTTAAGGAGGATCTGCAATATGTTTGTTTGTGAGTTTTATTTAACTTTTCATTTTCATCACTTAATTCCCATGTATGTAGCTAGCTTCTCTTCTTGTCATGTTTTGTATCTGTTAACGTCAAGATTCGTCCACGTGATTCAATCACTAAAAGCGCGTCCAATCTTGATATAAACAAAATCACACGAGCAAGGTTAATATGCATTTAGCGACACAATAATATTGATCGTAATAATGTTAACTGTCCTTAAAAATAAGTTTCTATTACTGAATGTGTATTAGAAGAAAAATATAACAGAGGAGATCTTAATTCTTTTAGATACAACCGACTATGACTATAAAAAATTTTATTAATTAAATGGCATTTTCATATTATGTTGCATGTTAGCAGCATGTATGTATTCTTGGTCATTACTTAACAAATTTTAGTGTACCCTGAGAATATAATAATATTGTTATTAAGAAAAAGAAAAAGGAGCACATGGTAGTACTATTATGTAGAGCCAGAGGACCTTTCCTAGTTTCCTGTCTGTATTAGATATGTGGCTGGCTTTTACAGGCTTGCAATATATATATATATATATATATATATATATATATATATATATATATAACGCTCAATTCTAGATCTTAATTTGCCATTACCCAAGAAAACAATTTGTCAATGGGGAAAGCTCAAGATCTGAAGAACAGACTTTTTGATCTGGTTGATTCAGTTAAATCTTGGAGAACTCCAAGAGGTAAGTAAAACTTCATATATATATATATATATATATATATATATATATATATATATGTGTGTGTAAAATGTTTTACATTTAGAAAAAAAATTAACCCCATATTTTGTAATTAATAAAACTTTAATTGCAATTGTGAATCAGTCAATGAAAGTGAAGATGATCTGGAGTCTCAAACCGCAGCAGAGGTATGTTGAATCTTTTTCTTGTAAATTCATATGTATAATTCTTGTAATTATGTATGTAGTTTCACAATTGAACGGAATTTTTAAGATCTATTATTTTTACTTTTCCATTCTGCAGCAAGACAGAGCCATTAAAGCCTCAAGACCTACACGCCCAAATGTGCCTAAGGGGGCTGCTGCTCTGATCCATTAGTTAGTTATATATATATATATATATATTCTGTATATTTATGTGTCTCTCCATACAGACAGGATGTTTTCATGTTGTTTTATCTCTATAATTCTTTGTAATATTGTCTTAATTTAATTGTGAATTTAAAGATGTATTAATTCTATGTTGTGATTGTTATTAATATTATGGAAATTTATTTCATCAACAGAAAATGATATTTTTACATGAAAAGTATCGTTATAGATTTTATAACGATTTTTTTTTCTTTGCTATACATCTCATGTGAAATATTTTTTTTTTAATATTATTCCTTAATTTTCTTTGTTACTGTCTACCAATTTGCTCTTATTGAATTAAAATTTCTCAAATGTATTACATTTCTTTTTTGGCAAAACTAAAGATTTTTCACTATAGTTGGTAGGTTTTATTTATTACACTATTGAACTTTTAATTTTTTAAACTACACCATTAAACTAATTAAAATTTTAAAATTGGACCATTCTGTTAAAAAAAACTAATAGTTGTTAACTTAATTCACCTGTGGCATTAAAAAGAAAAGATAAAAGAAAGAACTAATGACATGGCCAATTTGACAGAGCTAAAATAAAAATAAAATAGAAAATTGTGGGCCCTAGTGGCTCCTCTCAAGGTCTCAGCATTCTGCCCCCAAACCAACCAGAACGTCGGCGAACTGCAGACTTCTGGAGATTAGAAGACGGCCAAAATTGGAACAGAAAAATACCGAAATCCACCACCAAATTGAACATAAAAGCACATGAATCCATCGAAGCAGGCCATAAGACTAAAATTCCAACCGAAAAATTCAAGAAGATAGATGTACCGACGACAAATGACCCAAAAGATTCAAACAAAAAAGGATAAACAGTAAAGAGAAGGAATCAGAACGGAAAAATCAATATTTCAAGCCCCAAGATTTCAAGCAAGAAATCAGAGGAAACAACCGAATAAATGTGGGTTACCCAGATCAGATGAAATAAGAACAACCCAAAATCAAACAGGTTGGAATGTCGAAGTCTAGTTCAACCCAAAACTGAACTAGCCGTAAAATAAATCAAAATGGAAAAAAAACACCAAAAATTTGATAATGGAAAGATAACCAATATGCACACAATTTATTAGATCTGGAACAGTTCCATCTGCCAAACCATCAACAAAACAAATCCAAACCCTCGAACAAGAACCCAAACCCGATCCGCAGCTCATATCATAACCCCCAAAATCCATGCCACACACGATCAACCCCTACTAATCTCGCAAGAACACCATACAATCTATAAACCCTCGGACTTGGCATATAATATATCGGAAAGGAGATTTTTGGAGGTACCCATTGTAGTCACCGGTAAGACTAAACAGAACCAATCAGATTGGAAGAGGCGGGACAAGGAAGAAGGAATTTTCCTACATGATAGTGTCTTTTGCCAGACCTATCTTCTTCTGCGACCTATTTCAAGAACAGAATACACTCATATAAAATTTTCTTAAATGAATAAGAATATAAAGACTTGTCTCATTTTCTATACCGTCTTCTCTATATGGTGTAAGATTTGGATGATTTCTGAAAACTCTGGCCTCAAAAAAGGGTCTTGCTGCCAACATCTCTCGAGCAATTCCACATAGGCAGCATTTCAAGTCATTTTTTTATTTTTTTTATCAACTACCTAGGAAAAAGTTCAAAATAATTTGACAGAACTTTAGTCAATTTAATAAAATGGTCCAATTTTAAAATTTTAATTAGTTTAATAAAATAATTTAAAAAATTAAAAATTTAGTGGTGTAATAAATAAAAACTTACAAGTATACTGAAAAAATCTTTAGTTTTACCTTTCTTTTTTCTAGCAAATTATTATCAGTAGACTATTGCAGCTACCGACAGCTTCCAAGGGCCCACCAGAAAGCATCTATGGCTGAATGGGGTTAGAAGAAGTTCTATGTATACATATCAAATAGGGGGAGCCAGAGCCTCAACCCTTCTTCTAATCATATCTATAGCCTTGTTACAAACTACCAAAATTTCGACAACCAGTTGTTTCACAGCATAAAATAAACCACCTTTTACATGAATTTTTCATTTCGTTCTAAAAAGTTTATGGGCCAGACATTTCACACAAAATGACCATTTAGCCCCACCAATAACAGATAAATACATTCCATCAGTAGTGCCGCGTAGTTACTTTTTGACCCACACACTTCTTTCAAAATACTTTCCCCCCGACGTGGACTCTTCTCTCTCCATTCTCCAACCAACGACGCACAAAAAAGAAGATTCCAGATTCGATCTTGATCTTCTCACTCCTCCTCCATTCCCGAACACCTTATGGCTTTGGCGGCCCGTCCCGTTTTCTGCCAGCTCAAGCCACAAAAACCGCCGGCGGCGGTGCAGAGGCCTGAACCGGCGCCGATTCAGAAGCTGCCTACACCGACAACGGCGGATAATAACGGGAAGATCGTGTTGCAGCCACGGTTGTGCACGCTCAGATCGTACGGTGGTGATCGTGCCGGGGTGATTAAAACGAAGAGTGGTGATGGAGCTGATGATGGTTATGGTGAGGGTGACGTGTCGATGTTTTTTGCGACGCTTTCGGAGTATATAGAGAGCTCCAAGACTTGTCAGGACTTTGAGATCATCTCCGGCCGTCTGGCCATGGTATTTCTTACTTCTCAATACTTACTTTTCTGCTCCCTTGTTTTTCAGCTGCTTATTACAGAGTATTACCCCGGATTGGTGTTAAACTTATCCGTTTATATGTTTATTACGTATAAATTTTGAAAAAAAACATAACGTGCTTACAAAAGAATTAAGAATTAAAACTAAATATTTAGGTCAAGCGTGTTCCGTTAAGTAATGTTTCAATTTAGTTGATTTAAACGAAGAAGATTCTCAATTGCGTTTGATTCGATTGTAATCTCCAAATGTTTCAACTGAAAATCCCCAGAACAGGTCATGTGTTCGAGTCCTCTAACAATTAGACGTGTACTTGTTAATTTTTTGTCCATCTACTTGGTGAGGTTGAATTGGGGTTCAAGCTATGGATAAATTTTAGTACAAACAATTAGAATTGCTGTAAACTAACTAAAAAGTAGAGCAATTGGCATATTTGTTGTTTGCAAAACTTAAAAATATTCATATTAACTTTGTTTTTTTGTTCTCTGATTTAACATTTACACCCCCATTATATTGGTTCAAGGTTGTGTTTGCAGCCACTGTTACAATGGAAATTATCACCGGAAACTCTCTATTCAGAAAGATGGATTTACAAGGGATAGCCGAAGCTGCAGGAATATGTCTGGCAGCAGTAACTTGTGCTGCAACTTTTGCTTGGTTCTCCAGTGCTCGCAACAGAGTAGGTCGAATCTTCACTCTCGGTTGTAACACATTCATCGACAAGCTAATCGATCAAATTGTTGATGGCTTATTTTATGAGAGCGAACTCGGTGATTGGTCTGATGATATTTGAATCGGGCTTTCTCCATTTATGAGATTATCCCTAGATGCGAGTAGACACACAAATGTAATTAGTTAGCAGATATGATATACACCATAAAGGGAATGTGATGTGATTAGCAGGGCTCTTTATTAATACTTTTATTTACGCAAGTAAATTTGTAATGATGGTGTAAAGGTTTGTGTATTGATGCTCAAGCGTTATTGAGCTTCATATAAATGGTTGGGGAATTTAGATTTACTTCACTTTTCACCCTATCATTTCTGTAGATTAGATTCAGAATTCAGAATACTTTCAAAATGTATGTGTACTAGTAATTGTTCGCGTCTGAAGGCACGCTGTAACGAATTTTTTTCTCTCTCTGTTTCAACAATCCTACTTTCAATTTCTCTCTCCCCTCCTTCCTCTTACACCACTCTTTTCTGCCCAAATTAATTTGAATAAATCTGAACCGTCATTGTGTTTTTTGGTCTAAATTCAAAATGATTTTTATATTAATAGTCGATAGATATTTGAAAAGGACTATTACCTAATTATTTCAAATTTAATTTATTTAATTCTACATCAAAAATGGTCAAACTCCAGCCTTATAGGCAACACAGTGTCTTACATAAATCCTTTTACAAATGTGACTCTTTTTGTGGTAATTAGTGACATCATTTTTCCTTTTCAATTAATTGATAATTGACTAATGAATGTATAGTGCTTACTAAATAGGCTAATTCATATATATATTGGAATACTATTTTCATATGAATTCACTTTTTTTTTATGAGGGAAAACTATGTGAAAATATCAAAAAATACATATGAAAACATCAATTTTTCATAAGAGTAGTTAGCATAAAATTAACTTTAGTCAATTAACTAATACAGTATCGACACACAGGACGCACACGCGGGAGGTGATCTCTCTGTCAAACATCTGGCTAGCTAGCTATCTATCAGATCTACACATACATGGGAAGAGAGAAAGAGCGAGTGAGTTATTTACCGAAGGCCTTTCGCCTAGTCATATTGAGGTTGGGGGTTCAGTCATCAGGTGTGCGAGTCAAATTAGAAAAAAAATAAAAGCGAGTGGCCGTGCATAGATTCTCAATCATTTCAACTTTTAATAATTTTCCGAATACTGTAGTTGGAACTTTCTTGCCAATCACATTCACATCAACCTTTATTTTCTCTCTTTTTTCCCTCTAGGTTTGCCCGTATACCTTTTCCTTTTTCTTTAAATAAAATAATAATAATAAAAAGAGTAAAACACTACTTCACCCGTCTTTAAAAATGATTAAAAGTAAATTATTTTTATCCTTTAAAAAATAAACTAAGGTATAAAAATTAAAGGGCAAGTAATTTATTTAGTGAAATCTTTTAGTATAAAAAGATAAAATTATTTATCATTTTACATAATTTTATAGGATGATTTAAGATAAAAAAATTTAAAAAATTATTCTATTTTTTCTATTTTACTTTTCTTAATACGTGTGAAAAATATATTTTGTTCATTTTTTGGACAAGATATTATGGACGAAAAAAAGTCTTGGACAATTTTTTTCTAGGTTATTTACACTTCTTAGTACATTTTTAGAACAAATTACAACAAGAGTACATTCAGAAAATATTTACAAAATTAATACATTTTCAATACTTTATTTACAAAATTAGTGCATTTGGTATCCTTTTAATTTAGTTAGGTGTCTGAACCAAACCCTTACTAAAGGATTTGAAGAAACTTTACTAGAGGATTCATCTTCTAGTTTTGATTCATCTCTTAGCCTTCCTTCATCTAGATTATCTCTCTCATCTTCCTCCTCCGCCACGAAGAGAAACGGACAAACCGGAATCAGAAGCTCTCACAGAGAAACAGACAGACCAGGACTAAGAATTTAAACGGGAAAGATAGAATCTACGAAAGGATAAAAAGTAGTAGAGGTTGATGATGATTGTTTAGAGCAAGAAACAAACGATTTAAAATGCGAAGAAGAAGACGAAGAGAAGATAGAGAAACAGAGAGGAGAAGTTTCCGCCATTGACGATAAAGGGCAGGAGGTCAGGATCGTTAACGAATGAATCTGGAAAATTTGAAGGAAGGGCAATGAAAAATGAGAAACCTTCATACACAGTAACCAAAATATGAAAAAGAAGTTTCGTTTGGTTCGTTTGTGGTTGTCGCCATTGTTTCGTTTGGTTACTGTTATATTGTGATTTGATTACTAGGTACTTTTTGACAATATAGAGGTTGATTAAATTGGTTTTGGAAACTTGCTGATTGTGTTTTAGTTACTAGTGCTTATATTGTAAGACCCCAGCTTTTATAAATAAAGATGATTTTTTTTATAAATATTATTTTTGAATATTATGGAATAAATTTGATATAATGTTATAGTTGTGGATAATATTTATAAATTTTGCAAAGTAAGCAAGTTGTTATAAAATATTCGTTTGGTCGGGGAATATTTTTTTTGTCGGGAAATATAAATGACGACGGCTCAATCATTAGTGGACCCTAGCGGAAGTATATCGTAGTTAGAAAAGCGACAAAATTATTTTTTCTATAAAAAATAACGGCAGAGGTGTTATTGCAAGTAAACCTGTTGAACTACCTTTCGGTAGTAAAAGTAAAAGACGATGTCTGGCGTAGTTGTAGAGTACACGATATTGATTATTGATGCTTACGTGAGAAGTCACTCATTTATGCTCAATTATCACTCTGATAATTGTCGATCATATCTCTTATATTATTGATTCAATTATTGTCACAATTATCATCGTATAATATGTTATAGTATTAAATTATTACTTGAGGCGACAAGTTATAAATGATTAATAATTGTTGAAAGATTAAATATGTGTTGATTAAAAATAAAATGATTTGTGGTAATATTTATTCAATCCTTGATGTATATAAAGAGTACATTATGAGGCGTTTGTGGTAAGTTTGATTATTTTATGGGGGGGCTCATATGTCATCATCTAAGAGTCCCTCGTCGATAAGTAATTACCTTTGTGAATAGTAATTACCTTCGTCGATAGTATTTACCTTCGTCAATAGTAATTACTTCTTCTTGATAGTAATTACCTTCGTCGATAGTAATTACCCCTTCACAAATAGTAGTTATCTCTTCAATATTACCAAGAGTCATTTTGACCCTTCGTTAAGACCAAGAGCCACCCTCAGCTTTTTCTATAAATAGAAAGCTCATTCCTTCATTATTTTACGAATTCTTTGAAACTCTGAGAGAGAGAAACTATAGAGAGAAAGAAGAAAAGTATTTTGCTACTTCACTTTTCCAATATTCAAATTTCTTCTAAGGTAGGGAATATTATTTGTTGTACTGTAAGGGGTGTTATTTTTATTTTTTTTATTCATGAAGAGAACTTCATTATTCCATTCTTTATTATTACATTGAATAACTTTGTAAAAGTGGCATACCCTATACACGACATGTATATGCGGAATACCTATACTTGGTGAAATCCTTATATTATTCCATTCTTATTTTTTTTCATTGGAATAACTTTGTATATGCTGAATCCCCTATACTTGGTGACATTCTTCTATTATTTTATTATTCCGTTGGAACATCCTTGCATTCGGCTTTTGCTTTGGGACTTTGACGGTTAAAATCTTTATTATTACATCTTTATTATTCTATTGGAATATCACATGTGTGTGTTTTACACCGGACTGGTTAAAATCTTTTATTATTATTACATTGGATCATCCATGTCATGTGTGTTTTACAGGACTGGTTTAAATCTTTATTATTATTCATTGGAACATCCATGCATGTTTTTTACACGGACTGGTTAAAATCTTTTTATTATTATTCATTGGAACATCATGCACATGCATGCGTTTTACGGACCTGATTTAAGATTATTTATTATTCATTGGAATAACTCATGCATGCGATCTATCATCGCATGTATGGTGATTTCTTTTGTTATTCCATTCTTTATTATACCCGGTTGGTTAAAACTTTGACTTCTATACTCCATGAAATTAGTAGAATATCCTTGATATTATCGTTTCATCCAAGTATCTTTTCATGAAAATATTCTTCCGATCATTCTTGAATTTTACTCTACAAAAGCGAAGATCATGTTGACAATTTGGACGTTAATAATTCCGAATAAATTAATTCGTGAACTTGTTTTATTGAATTATTATGTCATTGTCATCATCCTCATGTTATATTATGTTATCTTTTGGCTTACGTGCATAGATGAACTTAGTATGATTATGACTGGGGATCATTCGGTATAATCGTGGCTTGATATAAATGATGTGACAAAAGTCCTCGATTGGCACGTAATGCGTTGATGGATAGTTTTTGATATGATTATGACCCGGGGTGATTCGGTATAGTCATGACCATTGATAATTTGATGAAAATCCTTGGACCGTAGGAATACGAGGGATGATTAGATATTGTGGTTTATTCATTAAACCGAGTCTTAGTGATAAAAAATGATGAAAACCTTTTAAAACCTAAAAGATAGTAGACTTTATTTTCTACTTGACTCTTTTAATGGATTGCATATTTCACCGCTAGATTAAACCTGGTTGTCTATTGTATTTTATCGTTTAACATTGTTGAAGACTATTGATAATTTATTCTCGCATTATCTTAGTTATAATATTTCTTCTTTGGGCTAGTTGAGCTCACCCTTTCTTTCTCGTTTCTTCTTGTGAAATGAGAATATAATTTGGGACGAGTCTGGGGAAAAGAGTGATGTTCCCAAAGATAGCATTAATAGTCCTCACTATTACATTAAATAGTGTGACAATAAATGTAATGAGGACTCTTGAGTATGGATATTGTCTAAATGACAATATTCCTATTAGAACTCTCAGTTTATGTATTGTCGTATGTTACACGAAAGATGTATAATTAAGTTTGTATTTGAATTTATGTACCATGTAAGTGGCGACCCAAGATGGTGTTAGGTTTGTAATATTCATGGGCGCAATCAAATTGCAAAAATTAGCGGAAGCGTGTAAAATCAGAGTTTAAAAATTTACAAACCATATACCCGAATCACCCTTTATGCACAATTATTAATTAAACGAAAAGATAAAGAATAAAATCATACCCTTGAAGATCGAGCTTCCTCGTACAAGTTCACCTCCAAATCCTTTTCGTTCAACTTGAATCTACTGGGGTTTTGTTCCTTCCTTTGATCAACGTTAGCCACCCATATGTTTGGCCTCTAGAGGTGATCCACCAAGGAATAATAAGAATTCAAGAAAGGGGTATTGGCTCAAACCCTAGTTTTTCTATCTCTATAGAAAGGGTGTACTCTCCAAATAATTGGAATTATGTCGTATGTTGAAAAGTCAACAACCCTTACACCCATAATAAGACTCCTCTTATTTATAGATGTGGGCAACCCACCTTAACAATTAAGGAATTGGGATTTATTTAATTAATTAAATTCTTTTAATTAATTAAGCTCCCTAATCTAATTAGGGATAATTAATTAAACTCTTTTAACTAATTTTCCTTCCTAATCCAATTAGGAATAAATGAGAGTACTTATATTAAATTAATTTCTAAACTCTTTTAGAAATTAAAATAATAATAATTGTAATAATATTAATAAGACTCCTCTTATTAATTTATATTTAATATTTCTAAAATATTAAATAATAAATATTAAGCTATTTAATTTATTCTATCACCATAGATTAAATTAAATATACTTAACATATTATTACAATTATGCCATTAACTTCTTAAATAATTATTCTTCCTTTTATGGTGTGACCCTTTAGGTTCTCCATATTAAACCTAGGTTGTGAATAAATCAATTAGAACAATTCTAATCTTATTTAAATAAATAAATTAAATAATTAATTTATTTAAATAAATAATATTTATTCTACAATAGGGATAAGCCTCCCTAGCGATCAACGACTTTCCAGATAATATAGATTTCAACATTAATCATTAAAGAACCTTTGAGTAAATAGTTACCGTACAATTCAATCCTTCCACCATACAATGTCCCAATTAAATATAAGACATGGAATTCTTTATCAAGTCTTATTTTATTTAATTATATGTATTTCGATCCTTAAATGCACAACTCAAATAATGCAAATTAGAAACTCCTTTCTAATTTCATTCTCGCCTTGCCAAGAGACTACTCTTTGGGTTGTCATTTATCGAATCACATAGACATTTCTCTTCTTTTATTAGAAGTGGTAGATTCTTTATTGATCATACATTATCTCCATGTACAACTTATTATACCCAAGCATACCCTTTGATATACCCTAAGGGTCTTAAGGAATAAGTCAAAGTATAACTCATCATACACAAGATACTATGATGATCTCAAGTCCAAGGATCATCAGACTACTATCACTACTGAGAATTCCTATTGATGAGCAAATAAAACTCCATTAGGTATTCCTTAGCGAGCCACGTTCAAAGTGAACTTATTCTCTAATAAGCACCTACATACTTGCTTTAGTGTCTCCACACAAATGATCATGAGATCAATCATCCTCATCCAATGAAAGCAAATAACGCGTATGTACCAATCTATCCGGATTCACTAATCCCCAATTTAGTAATCCAATGATTGGGAACTATTTTAGTTTTAAGCTTTCTAAGAATTTAGATCTCATTAGAATGATCATCATCATTATTCTAAAAGCATTGCTTAAAACTATGGGTTTATCACATATTATAAAACAACATCATGTAGATAATTAAAAGCCTTTAATAAATTAATACTTTTTATTAATAAATAAATAAGATTGTTACAAAGTATATGCTTTATCATCAAACATGATTGGCTTGTGTGCATACTACTTTCAATCTCCCACTTGCACTAAAGTCAATCGCCATTGTATCTTATATTCTTCTTCTCAAAGTGACGATTATCCTGCTGTTGGATAAGTTTTAGTTAATGGATATGTAATGTTGTTCTTGAGAGTCCACCATCTCTATAGTGATTTCCCATCTTTCAATGATTCTAATAATCAAATGAAAGTGCCACAACACATGTTTAGATCCAAGATGAGACTTAGGAACTATTCCTAGTTCTGTCATGAACTTTTAATCCAAACAATCAACTTGCGACTTCATTTATAGTTATATACTTTGTCTTTATCACTAAACCAACAACTCTTTCTTTGTTTGGAACCTTTCCAATTCAATCGCACCATCATTCAAGGTAACCCTTTACCTTAAAGTGGATTTTTCGTCGTCTTGAGTCATCTCGAAAAACTTGAGTCTGTTAAGCCCTCTAGTTTTAATTTAGACCCACCATGAATATGATCACATCCTTTAGTGGTTAAGCACTTTAAGATGTTTTTCAGCGACTCATAGTGAACTTCTCCATAATACGATCGATCAACATCGGTCTCGTATATTTCATTGCATACATGATTGTCACTCATGCGATCTCTCTTCTTTTAATAGTTTGTGGGGACTATTAAGAGAGATACACTCCATAGCTCATCGACATAAGACATCTCTTGGAGTTTGCCATGCTAAACGACTTTAGCATCAAATGAATATACGTTCCTTGGGTTAAGTCGAGCATCCTCTTAAATCTATCTATATAGATTTATATCCCCAATTAAGATACTCTTCCAAATCATTCATGGAGGAATGTTTTAGACAACTTTATCTTTTCTTGATTGTAGCATTGGTATGTCATTCCTTATCCGTAGTATATCAACATATAATATTAGGAATGTCACGACGCTTCCCTTTGTCTCTTTTGTACACACACTAGAACTCTTTACTCATCGTATGTAATCGGATCATCATCTTACATGATGAGTACCTCATCATCATAATCTATGATGAATCCATACCTCCTAGGTATCTTCTGATTATTATTCATTTACGATTGATTTATTGTGGTACAATAGGTCTATCTATAGGTTCCTCTTATTTGACTTATAGTGTTTTTGTGGTTCTTGAGCTCTTCAAGATCTATTATCCTCCCACTAGCCCTTCAATGATAAACACCTTTATCTTAGAAGGCGGTGGTGTTTTCATAATAAGCACCTTTTTGCTAAGTAGGATTATAGAACATTTACCCTAAACTTACTTTAGGATGTCCCACAAATCTACACTTGTCAAATCTTATCCCAAGCTTATCCTTTTGAAACCTTTTCACATAAGTTGGACAACCCCTTATCTTAACATACTTAAGATTAGGAATCCTCCCTGTCCATAACTTTTATAGAGTCTTGGGGCCGGATTTTTGAGGTTACCATTTTCATAGATATCGACCATTTCTAGGACATTATCCCGGAAGGATCTTTGGAATGTCGGTAAAATCATTATGGACCGCACCATGTCCAACAAGGTACGATTTTTCATTCAGATACATCAATCAATTATTGCGTATCAGGATGTGTCCATTATGAGAAAACCATTTGAGATGATCTAGAAACTTATTGCACAAGTATTTATTCCTTGATCTAATCAAAGAATCTTAATACTTTGTCAATTTATTTCATTTCTGAATTCTTTGAACCTTTCAAATAATTCACACTTGTATTTCAACAAATACATACATTCAACTCTTTGAATGATCATCTCATTTTCTTATACTAATTTGTTCAATATGCAAAATTATTTTCATGTAAGTCAAGTATACAAAATTTATTAAGTAATATTCCGGTTCTATACAAAACATTATTATTATAAATAGAACAACAATTGTTCTTAATTATAATACCAAAAATTTTATTGTCCAACAATAAAATGGAAATAATATTTTAACAACAAACTGGAATACAATAACAACTTATTGACTTAATAGATTTGCCGTAGCATTGCTAAACTATAAGTTTCTATGGCTAATGTTGCAACCTTTGCTTCATTTCCCACACATAGGATTACTTATATTTGTTTAACTTTTTACCGCTTGGTCCCTTCATAAATCTATATTTATGATAACCAAAGTCGGTATCCAATACCCAAGTAGAACCTTGACTTAAAGAAAATTTATTTCAATCATGAACAAAATAATATTTAAATAGAAACTTCACTAAGCTTCTTTGGTTAGCTCTCGCAAGATGCTTCTTCTCATGATTTCTTTCCAGTGTCCAGGCTTATTGCAGTGGAAGCAAACTCCTTTGCTATCCATATCAGTTTTGTTCTTATTATCCTTTATTTATGCCTTTCTATTTACCTTCTTTGAATCGTTCTTTATTTCAGAAGATCCTTTGGCCCCTACCAGTAAGACTTGATCTTTCTTGGTTGGAAAGTGACTCTCAACATTTTTCAACATGTTAAGCAAATCAGCAAAGCTGATATCTAGCTTGTTCATATGAAAAATTCACAACAATTGTGAAAGGAGTCCGGGAGTGAGTGCAAGATCAAATCTTGGCTCAACTCTCCATCCATGACAAAAACCAGTTGTCCTAATTGATCAATCAAATTGATTATGTTAAGAACTTTTTGTTCTGCATCTTATAGTGCCATTGGCCATTCTAGATCGGAAGAGCTCCTTAGATATCTGATATCTATCAGTCCTACTTTCCTCACCATCAACTACTTGACGTGCAGGAGTATAGTAGAAGTATCCATAGTTTCAGTCGACGTTGAAGCTTCTTTACTCATGGATACGAGCATGATGCATCGAGCCAATTGTGCATCATCTTGCCACTTTCTAAAAGTAGCAATCTCTTCCTCAGAGGCATTATGTCTGCAACCATTGCGAGGATAGGCGATTAAGGACATAAGATAGCTTTTTAACTATGAGAACTATTCTCAAATTCCTTAACCAATCCGTTTAATTTGGCCCCGATTAATTTAGCATCTAATATGCTTCGCATGATGATAGTAATTTTAGACATTGTAAAATTACGTAAATGAATTTGTAATTAACAACATTTTAACATACATTCTTTTATTAATTACCAAAATAATTTAGGTCTTGTTTTAAATTGGTATCTCCCACTATTTTCTTCTAAACTATATTACCTCACTTATATAGTTCGGCAAAATCTAATTAAAGATTTCTTTAGTGAGAATAAGGATCCCATTTCAAATGTATATAGCCTTGTGGTGACACAACAAACTATATATAAATAAATAGGTAGACAACTTTTGTAAGACCAAAATTTTTAAATAAAAGGAATTTCCTTTATTTATTATTTTGAAATAGTAAGGGTTGATTTGATTAATGTGGATAGTTAAGGGTTAAATACGCAAATATTTCAAAATAAGCAAGTGGTTATAAAATATTCATTATCGTCGGGGAATATTCGTTTGGTCGTGGAATATTCATTAAACGTAGGGGAATATTAAATGCGACGAAGCCTTGACCATGTGTGGGCCCCATAACGGAAAGTGATTGGATGAAGAAAACGACAAATATAAGTTGTTTTTAAAAATAACGGAGTAGTTATTCTCAATTATCTTTGTTAAAATACCCCGGTGGTTAAAACACACTAATACTGGCGTTGTTGAACAAGAAGATACACCAGTATTGCACCAATTATTGATTCTTACGTAAGAAGGCACTACTCAATAATGGTTACATGTAATTATCGCTCAAGATTTTATTGAGTTAATAATTGTTGCGTTGATATTTTATATTACCGTTGTTTCAATAATTGTTATTACACAAGTATCTTTTATTATCGAAGCAATAATTCATATTATCCGAATAATATTATTAGATAACATTATTGGCAATGTCTAGAAAGTTACATCTAAGGAGAGGTTTGGTCATCTAATTGCGCCAAGAAGAAGAAATTCTTATTGGAAAGCCCCCTCTTTCTGAGAGGAACCTTGGTTGTCAATATTGTGATTCTCGTAATATTATTTGTGAATAATTAATTATTAATTTATATGATGAGGAAAATATTGATTTTATGTGGATATAGATGGAGAAAATTTTAAAATGACAATTGTTGAAAATTAATATTTTATCTTTTCCTGATAAAATAATTCATTTAAATATATTATTTTAATAATATATTAACGGTGATATTTTTACAATGAATGTGGGATATATGAGTATATGAGGAGGAAGAGTATTTTTGTGGCATTAAATGTTTAACACATGTTTTGTGTGTTGGTAGACACAATTATTGACCGAAATTTGATTATAGCTTGTAAAATTTCCCGTTTGTGGATTTCGGTCAATTTCTGATTGGAATTTGGAAAAACTTTCTTCTGCAAAGTTGTAGAGAATTGAATTTCCTATAAAAACTCGCGAGATTCGAATTTTCTGATGAAAGGGTTATTTATTATGAATTATTGAAGTTCTAAAGTTCAAATAATTGATTTTGGAAGTTTAAAATATTTAAAATTAGAAAAACGTTTTTCTTATTTTTTTCTAGAAGGTGGCATGTGTTTGATGGCTGAAATCAGATTCTAGATGTGTAGAAAATAATATAATTATATTATTAATTTATTAAATTTTTCGCTTTGGTGTTCTAAGCGAATTTTCTATAAATAGGGTGCTTAGGTTAGAATTGAAAACACACCGTAAAGCTCAAGTTTTCTCTATATTATCGAGCGTATTCTTGTGAGTATTTTGAGTATACTTTGAGTATTGCTATACGGTGCAAGTCCAAGTCATAGCCTATATCCAGGTGTTTCAAATTTAGAAGTATTAATCTTTCGAGGTAATGGATATTATTTTTTTTTCGTAATGATATTATTTCTTCAATATCATTATCTTTGAAATGTTGATCTCAAGTTTTTATCAAATTTGGAATTTTTTCATGTCGGGTTACTATTCATGAGTTACTATTCACGAGTTACTATTATTCATGAGTTCTTATTCATTAGTTACTATCACTTAGTCTTATTCATGAAGCGTGAAAATGTTTTTTTGTGGAATTTCTATCTTTTGGTGTCTGAGTTACTTATTCACGATACGGCAGACTATTCACGCGTTCTGGCACTATTCATAGAAAAATAAAATTTCTTCTTTTTGTCAAAAAATATCTATTCGGATACTAACTTTGATCAGATCCATGTTTTGATCATTCTTGAATTTTACACCACTATGATTATCTTTGAGGTATTGTTGGACATGGATAAAACAAAGTACGAATCCTTAATCCTTAATCCTTGTCATTTTGTTTCATTGGATTCGTTTCTTTAAAAATATTTTCATCATCCTCGCCTTAAATGATGATATTATTGAATATCTTTGGCTCTGTAGTGTAAAAAGATGAATGATTCTGAAGAATATCTTTTATTCAGTAGTGCAAAGATGAGCAGTGTTTAAATGAACATGACCGATCGATGAATATCTTTGGCCTTTAGTGCAAAGATGAGCAGTGTTGAGATGAACATGACCGATTGATGAATATCTTTGGCCCGTAGTAGCAAAGATGAATATTTGATTTGAGATGAATATTGATTGATGTTCTGAGGATAAAATATTGATGATGGAATTTGTTAAATTCATAGATTATAGTAGAATTCATTCTCTACGTAACTCTTCTATGAATTATTATTTCGCTGCGAATATTGATCCGAAACTTGTTGCCTATCAGATTCTATCGATTTTTCCTGTTGAAGACTAACGATAATTTGTTGTATATTATCTTAGTCATAATATTCTTTTATTGGGCTAGTTGAGCTCACCCTTTCCTTGTTGTTCCATTTTTTCTTCTCGGGAGGTGAGAATGTAGCGAGTACTTAGTCGGGGTATGGAATGAAGATTCTAGAGAGAGTTGTTTAGTAGTCCTCACCATTTTGTAAAATAATGAATCAATAATGTGATGAGGATTTATTTGAGTATAGATATTGTCTAGAAGATAATATTTGTATTCAAACTCACAGTTTTACTGTTGTAATAATAAAGTTGTAGTTGTTTCTGTACCATGTATTTGGCGACTCAGAATGGGTGTTGTGTATACCTATTTTGGGGGCGTCACAGTTGGTATCAGAGCTATAAGTAAAGAGCCCCGAGCCTCTCGCTGGTGACTTCCTGTTGATGGGGGATGCACCGAAGCCAGACTCTCCGTAGGGGACGCCGTTCTGCGGTGGCAAACTGATAGGTATCAATGTGAGGTGCTGACACAAGTTGGTGTCCAGAGTTACAGTTGGTATCAGAGCTTAGGGATATGATCTCTGGCGGAGATCGGGGAATAGAACTAGGAGGGGAGAGACGAGTAAATCCTTCGCTAGTGTGTCCTACCTAAGCTTATTTGTTAGTTGGTCAGTATATAGGGATATTATGTGATATATTGATTTCCTTAATTAACCCTTATTTTATGACAGTATTTGAGAATGTCGACTGAGAATATTAACAGTGGAGTAAATGAGACCGTGGAGATGCCTGTACTCACCAACGAGGAGAACGTGCAACAGGTTGGCAATGTTCTTCCTATGAACAACACCACCGCGAGCGAGATGATGAACGAGGGATGTTTAGAAGTTTTTTGCGATTCATGCAAAATCGCACGAGGAGACTCGTGTTCAAAATACAGGAGGAAATGATAGCAATTCACGGTGGTCACAATGCAAGCAGTTCAAAGAGTTGGGACCACTGACTGGGAAAGCCGGATCCGATTAAAAGGCGGAGACGTGGGTCAAACAAATTACCAAGATATTCGATGTCTTGGGATGCACGGAGGAACAGAAAGTTCCATTCGCCACCTTTATGTTCCGTGGCGAAAGGCAGACATTGGTGGGAATCGTGAAGCGTACTCCATCCAACCGCACTTTCAAAGATGTCGTGGAGACGTTTCAGAACAGTTCAATGACGAAGTACTTCCACGAAAGTATTCGTCGTATATGAAGGAAGTGGAGTTTATTAGACTAGAAGCGAGAATAACATGGATTGTCCCAAAGACGAGGCGAAGTTCACGGAGTTATCCGTGTTTGCACCTCATTTGGTGGAGAATGAGGAACGATGACGCGGATGTTTCGAGAAGTTTGAAACCCGACATACGCCAAGATCTCATTTCTCATAAATTTTCTCTCTATTCGAGATGTTGTCAATGTGGGCTCATTGTTAGAGCGAGATAACGAGTAACGCTCAACCGAGGACCATAACCGGAGATCATATCAAGATAGCAAGCCATCATCGAATAATGATAACCGGCGGAGAAAGAAGAATACTGATTAAAGGCGGTAACCACTCTGGTGGTAATCGTGGCCATGAAAATAGAAGAAGCGAGTCGGGAGGAGATTTTAAAAGAGGAGATTTAACAACGACCATGTGAAGACGCCGCCTTGAGAAGAACTAGTTTTAGGGAGGAGAAACGACCACCGGTCACGATGTTACAAATGCGGAAAGAGGGACATATCACCTCAAACCGCCCACAACAGTTTAAGGTATGCTATAATTGTGGAAAAGAAGGACATATCGCTCGAGATCAGTACGATATCGAAACCAGTCCAATGAGAATGGTGACTCAAAAGGATGTCCCGTAAAAGTCAAAGTCAACGGTTCTTGGAAGAGCGTTTGTCGTGACCGGTCAAAAATACGAGGAACCCGAACGAAGTTTAGCAGGGTTAGTTAATTATAAATTCTTGCGAAGTATATACCTTACTAGATAGATACCGGTTCTACCCATTCTTTTATCTCTCTACTTGCGCCAACGTTTGAACTTGACTCAGGAGAAATTAGACTTTGACCTATCTGTGGAAACTCCGTTAGGAGAAACTTTCATCACATCCACTTTGTTTATAAATCTTGCTTGATTCAGTTGGCACTATCACATTACCTATTAACCTTATTTCTATAGAGATATTTGTTTTGATGTGATTTTAAGGTTAACTACTCATCATGCCGAAATTGATTATTTTCGTAAGGTTGTTAGTTTTCATATTCCTAAACAACCCGTTATTCAATTCAAGCAATCAAACCATTGTAGTCAAACATTTTCATATCAAGCCATGAAGTCATTCGTTTATTACGGATGTCAAATTTCCTTAGTCCATGTTATGGATTTGAATAAAGACACGTCGATTTGAATAATATTCTGTTGTTATTGATTTTTCCCGACGTATTTTCGAAGAATTTCTTCGCTTACTCCCAAAGCTTCGATATTAAATTTTGTATCGACTTTGAACCCGATACAAAACTCATTTCTAAAATCTCATATCGAATGGCTCTATTGAACTTCGTGGAGTTAAAAATTCAACTATAGAATTTGGTACCGAGCCTTTATCTTGTGACTTCCTTTGTGGAATTCACCTAAGCTTGTACTCTCTCTGTAGGGACGTCATATTCGATGCGATAGTAAACCGATAGGTGTCATTGTGACGTGCTATCCAAGATTGGGATATGAGTCACAGTTGAGAGCAACCTAAGTCGATGAATCGAAATACGTAGCTTTCAGGCTTAGTTGGTTATTATCGGAGATTCGTGAAAGGATTTTCTTGAATCGCTACTCCGTTAACTTAGCTGACTCGAAAAGATACAAAATTCGTATGGAGCGAGGAATGCGAGAAGATTTTCCAAGAGCTCAAGAGGCGACTCATTTTGGCACATATTCTAACCATACCATCTTGGAAAAGCGAACGTGGTAGCTGACGCGTTGAGTAGAAGATCATATCGCGAGGAGCGAAAGCGATGATGTCAAGTATACGACAGAGCCAACTTTAATAGAAAAAGTTAAGGTTGCTTTGCCACCAGGCTTGAGTCGATGCGTATGAAAAAAAAAGAAAGTACAAGAAGGAGCTATTCCTAAGCGAGAATTGATGAAGAAGGAATACTTCGAGTCAACTCCAGACTTTGCATTCCTAATGATTTTGATTTGAAGCATAGAATCATGATGGAGGCACACAACACATTGTTTGCAATCCATCTCGGGAGTACCAAAATGTATTATGATCTTCAACATACATTTTGGTGGAGCAATACGAGAGAGAGATCGCGTAGTTTATCTCGAGATGTTTAACTTGTCAACATGTAAAAGCGGAGCATCTAGTACCTAAGGGTCCGTTATAACCACTTGAGATTTAGGAAGGAAGTGGGAACACATTACCTCAATTTCATTACTAACCTTCCTACGGTTTCTCAAGGCATCAATGCTTATTTGGGTTATTGTTGATAGATTAACCAAGTCCGCTTCATTTCTACCGATACGAGAGACTTATTCCTTGAACGCCTTTCTCTCATATGACGTAAATGAGATTGTGAGATTGCATGGCATGCCGGTATCCATAGTTTTAGATCGTGACCCAAGATTCACTTCATGATTTTGGGTTAGTTTGTAGAAAAGCTATGGGCACGCAATTTCATTGATTGGATTTGGCATACCATCCTCAAACGGATGGGCAATCGAAAGGACTACTCAAACTCTTCAAGATATATTAAAACTCGTGTCCTAGATTTCAAAGGAAGTTGGGATAAGTACTTGCCATTGGTGGAATTCTCATACAACAATAGTTATTAAACAAATATAGGCATGGTTCCATTCAAGCATTATATGGACGAAAATGTCGTTCTCCAATATGTTGGGATGAGGTGGGTGAAGCAACATTGTTGGGACCCGAGTTAATACGTATGACTCACCGAAAAGATCCAAATGATTCGACAACGATACAAAGCGGCACAAGATCGACAAAAGAGTTATGCGAATCTTCATCGAAAGGACGTGGAATTTAGTGTGGGGATCATGTATTATCATGCGAGTTGCTCCATGGAAGGGAGTTACAAGATATGGGAAGAGAGGAAAGCTCAATCCACGATTTATCGGTCCATTTCAAATTCTTGACCGAAAGTAGGAAATGTAGCCTATAGACTTGCGTTACCTCGAGTATGTCTCGTGTTCATAATGTGTTTCACATATCCGCACTTCGTAAATATGTGAAAGACCCGAACCACGTTATAGAGTTAGAAACAGGACGAGATAGCCAAGACTTAACGTATGAGGAGGTACATTGTCAAGATTTTGGATAGGAAGGAGCATGTCCTACTACAAGAAAGGTTATACCACAAGTTAAAGTTTTGTGGAGGAATCATCTTATAGAGGAAATGACACGGGAATTGGAAAGCGGAAATGAAAGCGAGGTATCCTCACCTTTTGAAACACCAGAATACGTGACGTCAATTTCGAGGACTAAATTTCATAAGGAGGGAGGTTGTAAGACCGAAATTTTTAAATAAAAGGAATTTCCTTTATTTATTATTTTGAAATAGTAAGGGTTGATTTGATTAATGTGGATAGTTAAGGGTTAAATACGCAAATATTTCAAAATAAGCAAGTGGTTATAAAATATTCATTATCGCTTGGGAATATTCGTTTGGTCGTGGAATATTAAATGCTTTGTGGGAATATTAAATGCTGGCGTAGACCATGTGTGGGCCCCATAACTGAAAGCGATTGGATGAAGAAAACGACAAATATAAGTTGTTTTTAAATAATCTACAGTAGTTATTGCAGTATTATCTTGTTAAAATACCCGGTGGTTAAAACACACTAATCTGGCGTTGTTGACAAAGAAAGATACGGTATTGCACCAATTATTGATTCTTACGTAAGAAGGCACTACTCAATAATGGTTACTGATAATTAATCGCTCAAAGATTTTATTGAGTTAATAATTGTCTTTGCGTTGATATTTTATATATCTTTGTTGTTTCAATAATTGTCATTACACAAGATCTTTCATTATCGAAGCAATAATTCATATTATCTGAATAAAATTATTAGATAACATTATTGGCAATGTCTAGAAATTTCATCTAAGGAGAGGTTTGGTCATCTAATTGCGCCAGTAAGAAGAAATTCTTATTCGAAAGCCCCCTCTTTCCTGAACCGCTCAGTTGTCAATATTGTGATTCTGTAATATTATTTATGAATAATTAATTATTAATTTATATGATAAGGAAAATATTGATTTTATGTGGATATAGATGGAGAAAAATTTTAAAATGATAATTGTTGAAAATTAATATTTTATCTTTTTCGATAAAATAATTCATTTAAATATATTATTTTAATAATATATTAACGGTGATATTTTTACAATGAATGTGGGATATATGAGTATATGAGGAGGAAGAGTATTTTGTGGCATTAAATGTTTAACACATGTTTTGTGTGTTGGTGGACACAATTTATTAACCTAAATTTGATTATAGCTTTGTAAAATTTCCGTTTGTGGATTTGGTCAATTTCGATTGGAATTTGGAAAAACTTTCTTCTGCAAAGTTGTAGAGAATTGAATTTCCTATAAAAACTCATGAGATTCGAATTTTCTGATGAAAGGGTTATTTATTATGAATTATTGAAGTTCAAGTTCAAATAATTGATTTTGGAAGTTTAAAATATTTAAAATTAGAAAAACGTTTTTCTTATTTTTTTTCTAGAAGGTGGCATGTGTTTGATGGCTGAAATTAGATTTTAGACATGTGTAGAAAATAATATAATTATATTATTAATTTATTAAATTTTTGCTTTGGTGTTCTAAGCAATTTCTATAAATAGGGTGCTTAGGTTAGAATTGAAAACACACCGTAAATCAAGTTTTCTCTCTATATTATCGAGCGTATTCTTGTGAGTATTTTGAGTATACTTTGAGTATTGCTATACGGTGCAAGTCCAAGTCATAGCTTTATATCAGGTGTTTCAAATTTAGAAGTCTTAATCTTTCGAGGTAAGGGATATTATTTTTTTTTCAGTAATGATATTATTTCTTCAATATCATTATCGTTGAAATGTTGATCTCAAGTTTTTATCAAATTAAAAACTTTTTCATGTCGGGGTTACTATTCATGAGTTACTTATTCACGAGTTACTATTCATGAGTTACTATTCACGAAGTTCTTATTCATGAGAGTTATTCATTCACGAGTTACTATTCACATCAGTACTATTCATGAAGCGTGAAAATGTTTTTTTGTAGAATTTCTATCTTTTGGTGTTGAGTTACTATTCACGATACTAAGACTATTCACGATATCTACACTATTCACCTAAAAATAAAATTTCTTCTTTTTGTCCAAAATATCTATTCGGATACCTAACTTTGATCAGATCCATGTTTTGATCATTCTTGAATTTTACACCACTATGATTATCTTTGAGGTATTGTTGGACATGGATAAAACAAAGTACGAATCCTTAATCTTTGTCATTTTGTTTCAATTGGATTCGTTTTTTTAAAATATTTTTCATCATCCTCGGTCTTAAATGATGATATTATTGAATATCTTTGGCACAGTAGTCAAAGATGAATGATTTCTGAAGAATATCTTTGGCTCAGAGTGCAAAAGATGAGCAGTGTTTAAATGAACATGACCGATCGATGAATATCTTTGGCCTTTAGTGCAAAGATGAGCAGTGTTGAGATGAACATGAATGGATTGATGAATATCTTTGGCACTGTAGTGCAAAGATGAATATTTGATTTGAGATGAATATTGATTGATGTTACAGGATAAAATATTGATGATGGACCGTTAAAAATTATAGATTATAGTAGAATTTCATTCTCTACGTAACTCTTCTATGAATTATTATTTCATTATGAATATTGATCCAAACTTGTTGTCTATTGTATTCTATCGATTTTTCCTGTTGAAGACTAACGATAATTTGTTGTATATTATCTTAGTCATAATATTCTTTATTGGGCTAGTTGAGCTCACCCTTTTCCTTGTTGTTCCATTTTTCTTCTCGTGAGGCGAGAATGTAGCGAAAAGTACTTAGTTGGGGTATGGAATGAAGATTCTAGAGAGAGTTGTTTAGTAGTCCTCACCATTTTGTAAAATAATGAATCAATAATGTGATGAGGATTTATTTGAGTATAGATATTGTCTAGAAGATAATATTTGTATTCAAACTCACGCTTTCTTGTTGTAATAATAAAGTTGTAGTTGTTTACGTACCATGTATTCATATAGCGATTTCGAGAATGGGTGTTGTGTATACCTATTTTGGGGGCGTCACAACTTTTGTCAATTACATCAACTATGCAACTCCTTTTCTTTTGCCTCTTAGATTATTTTGATCAAGTGGTGGCACATCCGAATCAAAATTATCCAAGTTAAGTCCGACCTAGCACTCCATATATTCAAAAAGAAAAATATCATCCTTGTGGTGACACAACAAAACAATATTGTTCAATTTTCTTTATAAGCATCAAATGTGATAAATTAACATCTTAAATACTTAATACTTGCCTTGTGGTGACACAACAAACTCATATTAAATATTTAATACTCTATTAATTTTATCATGCTTAAGGAAAAGCGACGTTCGATATTCCAAATATCTTTGAACGCTTAGGACTTAATATAAAATTGAGGGGTTTGTTATTAATTTGTCTCATCTTGTTTTAATAATACGTACATATATATATATATAAAATACTTGTTATATTAATGAACATGCGAAGCATGTTTGCATAATATATAATATATATAGTATAAGCATGCACATATAGAATACTATATTCTACTCGGATTGATTATGGACTTTTATTCTAGTTTGGTTCACTAGAGTCACCAAGTGAACCAAAAGGTCAAACCCTAGGGGTGCAAGAATTAATATTTAAATATAACAATTACATTTAAATCAGGGCTCCATTACAAAAATCGGTCTTCAAGCTCCTTGCTCCTCGATCTCCAATTTTTAAAAAATAATTCTAACTATTCCTATTACATAACTATTTTAAAATAAATAGAAACCTTGATCGTGAAATAAGGGAAGTACATAGGAGAGAGATAGAATTTACATTAAGAAAAATTAGAGAAGACGAGGTACGCAGACCCCATTTAATAAAACCCATACATTCATGCATCCAACTAAAATAAAATCCAATCGCATTGGTCAATAGTCCATAATCAATCCCATTTATTATCATACACATCACCATATGCATCAATAAATAACATTCATCATATGAATTATAAACATTTAATATATATTGATATCATTTAATGGGCAAATTTAGTTAGTATAAAATCCATTTTTGAATCAAAATGAACTCCTTTATTTTAATCCAAATTTAAATCAAAATAAAACTATTTTATTTTAATTTATCCAATTTTGAATAAAATAAACTATTTTATTTTAATCAAAATTTTTAATCAAAATAAACTCCTTTATTTTAATTAATTATGAATCCAATTCCATATATATATATAAAAAAAATCTTTAATTAAAATAAACTCTTTTATTTTAATTAATTATGGAATCCAATTCCATAAAAAAAATCTTTATTAAAGGAAACACGGATTATCTTTCCTATTCACAAATAAACTCCTTTATTTTGAATAATATGAAATCTTATTTCATATTTAAATAAACTCCTTTATTTTAAGGAAACATGGATTCTCTTTCCTATTTACAAATAAACTCTTTTATTTTGAATAATATGAAATCTTATTTCATATCTAAACAAACTCCTTTATTTAAGGAAAGATGGATTTACTTCCCTATTCACAAATAAACTCCTTTATTTTAGGAAAAATAAAATCCAATTTCAACTCCAATTAGTTATTATGGAATCCAATTCCAACTCTAATTAGTTAGCATGAAATCTAATTTTAAAATTAAAATAAACTCTTTTATTTTAATATTAAAATAAACCTTTTATTTTAAGATTAAAATAAACCTTTTATTTTAATTATATAATTATTAAAATTAAAATAAAATTTTATATTTTAATATTAAAATAAACCTTTTATTTTAAAATTAAAATAAACTTTTATTTTAATTATATAATAATTAATATATATATATATATATATATATATTCGTATATATATATATATATATATATATATATATAATCAAATCAAGTGCACCTTCTTTTTTCAAAATTTCGTGAGTCATCTATATATATATATTTATATAGTATATATATATATATATATATATATATATATAACTATTACATATATATATATTATATAAAAAACATGCCAATGCTTTTAAAAGCAAATTGACCGGACTTTGCAACTTTTAAATCAAGCTGCTCCCCGATTTCCGTGCATTGCATCAAATAACCATGCACAGCCTTGAACAACAAAAAAAACGGCAAGCATCATGCTTTTTTTTTTTTTTTTTAATTAACGTGGCCATAATTAACGTGGCTAACCTTTTTTTTTCTTTTTTATTTCATTTCGCTTTGAAATAAAATAAGCAGATAATGCTTTTTTTTTATTATTAAATTTTATACAATAAAATTGCCCAATTAAAAAAATTGTTCTAAACACATCAATATACATATCAAATTTAAAATAATTAATAATTGCATAAAGGTTTGGCTCGATGCCATCATAGGTTTGTAATATTCATAGGCAATAATCAAATTGCAAAAATTAATAAGCGTGTAAAATCGAGTTTAAAATTTACAAACCATATACCGGATCACCCTTTACGCACAATTATTAATTAAACGAAAAGATAAAGAATAAAATCATACCTTGAAGATCGAGCTTTTGCAGTACAAGTTCACCTCTAAATCCTTTCGCGTCAACTTGAATCCACTTGGGGTTTTGTTCCTTCCTTTCGATCAACGTTAGCCACCCATATGTTTGGCTCTCAGAGGTGATCCACCAAGGAATAATAAGAATTCAAGAAAGGGGTATTGGCTCAAACCCTAGTTTTTCTATCTCTATAGAAAGGGTGTACTCTCCCAACAATTGGAATTATGTCGTATGTTGAAAAGTCAACAACTCTTACACCCATAATAAGACTCCTCTTATTTATAGATGTGGACAACCCACCTTAACAATTAAGGAATTGGGATTTATTTAATTAATTAAATTCTTTTAATTAATTAAGCTCCCTAATCTAATTAGGGATAATTAATTAAACTCTTTTAACTAATTTTTCTTCCTAATCCAATTAGGAATAAATGAGAGTACTTATATTAAATTAATTTCTAAACTCTTTTAGAAATTAAAATAATAATAATTGTAATAATATTAATAAGACTCCTCTTATTAATTTATATTTAATATTTCTAAAATATTAAATAATAAATATTAAGCTATTTAATTTATTCTATCACCATAGATTAAATTAAATATACTTAATATATTATTACGATTATGCCATTAACTTCTTAAATAATTATTCTTCCTTTTATGGTGTGACCCTTTAGGTTCTCCATATTAAACCTAGGTTGTGAATAAATCAATTTAACAATTTAATCTTATTTAAATAAATAAATTAAATAATTAATTTATTTAAATAAATAATATTTATTCTACAATAGGGATAAGTCTCCTAGCGATCAACGACTTTTCCGGATAATATAGATTTCAACATTAATCATTAAAAAACTTTTGAAAATAGTTACCGTGACAATTCAATCCTTCCACCATACAATGTCCCAATTAAATATAAGGCATGGAATTCTTTGTCAAGTCTTATTTTATTTAATTATATGTATTTCGATCCTTAAATGCACAACTCAAATAATGCAAATTAGAAACTCCTTTCTAATTTCATTCTCGCTTCGCCAAGGACTCTTGGGTTGTCATTTATCGAATCACATAGGACATTTCTCTTCTTTTATTAGAAGTGGTAGATTCTTTATTGATCATACATTATCTCCATGTACAACTTATTATACCCAAGCATACCCTTTGATATACCCTAAGGGTCTTAAAGAATAAGTCAAAGTATAACTCATCATACACAAGATACTATGATGATCTCAAGTCCAAGGATCACTTGTACTACTATCACTCTGAGAATTCCTATCGACGGGCAAATAAAACTCCATTAGTATTCCTTAGCGAGCCCGCGTTCGATGAACTTATTCTCTAATAAGCACCTACATACTTGCTTTAGTATCTCCACACAAATGATCGTGAGATCAATCATCCTCATCCAATGAAAAAAGCAACGTATGTACCAATCTATCCGGATTCACTAATCCCCAATTTAGTAATCCAATGATTGGGAACTATTTTAGTTTTAAGCTTTCTAAGAATTTAGATCTCATTAGAATGATCATCATCATTATTCTAAAAGCATTGCTTAAAACTATGAGTTTATCACATATTATAAAACAGCATCATGTAGATAATTAAAAGCCTTTAATAAATTAATACTTTTTATTAATAAATAAATAAGATTGTTACAAAGTATATGCTTTGTCATCAAACATGATTGGCTTGTGTGCATACTACTTTCAGATGGGTGACGTATACCTAATTTTGGGGGCGTCACATATATAGTTGGATATTGTTGATTGGTCTTTGAATGGTCTATACAGTAATCAAAATATATGTAATTAGTAACCATAAATCTAAAACACATTGTTTGCATTCAGTTTATAATCAAATTACTGAATATCATGACGTGGCGACCAATTAAGGACTGAACAACTAAATCTAGGTAACCAAACACTTATATGAATATAAATAATTTATGAATGTGTAGTAATTACGAGTCAATACCTGAATTGAAGGTAACTTGAAGATAATCAATTTGTGTTGCACTTTTTTTATAATTATTTTGTAGATGCACTAATTTTATAATTACTTTTTAATTGTTGTATAATAGTGTAAAGAACCATTTTTTTCTGTGGATTTAAACTCAAAGTTAAACACACACATCCTACGGTCAAGAATTAAACTTAGCAAGGCCTAATACACCAACATATTGATATCCATCCATACATCAATACAGGGTGAGTAATATTTGAACCATCTCATAATGATGCTACCTTAACTCCATGCAAGGATATAGAAATTAATATCATTCAATAATGTTAGCTGTATTAACTTTGGCAACTCATTCCAAATTTAATTTGAAAAAACTATAATAATTAAGTGTTGAATTTATTTTTTATTTTGGACGGAATAGAATAATGATCGAAATCAGACTATGAATTTATTTTTTATTTTGGATATTGCAATTTTTAATTTTTTTTCCTAAAACGTTAGAAGAGTATAATATAAAGTATTATGTTCAAATTATGAGATATAAAGTGTTGAAATGCGATGTGTGATTCACTTTTGTTTAGGTGGAACAAAGATCCTAAAATGAACCAAACGGGTCGAGCTTGATTTGTACCCGATTAAAAGTTTGATTCAAACTCGACTAAAAATATAAATGATTTAAATATCAGTAAATTTTAAAGTTCGATAAATTACTCGAATATTTTCAAATTATAATTTTTTGTTGATACTTGAATTATATTCTTTTAAAAAGTTCAAACTGCTCGGTCTCGATTCGAGATAGTATTCTATTTGGTACTTAAACGAGTCTCAATTAAACTTTATTTTAAACTCGATAAATTTTTATAAATTAAATATAAACAACTCAGTACTCGACTTGACTCGATTCATTTACACCCCTACGTGAAAATATGCAATGATAACGTAGGATAGAATAACCAACCCACAACTTTTAGCTCTAAAGTAAATTTATTTAGACGTTAATATTGATAAAACAAAAAAAAATGTTATGAAAATAATAAATATTGTTTAAAATATTAAGTGTCATTTAGTAATTATAAAAGTATTATTATATATATATTTATTTAACAAAATACAACTGATTTTAAATTTTTTGTTCACCCTAATAAATCATCTCCGCCGTCTAAAGTTTGACATAAATTCCAACGTCCATGTAATACCGGAGGCACGGGACACAACTAGTATATCTAACAAAATATAACCGATTTTGAATTTTCTATTTATTTTAATAAATTTCACCGTCCATGTGGTGCCCGAGCCACGTTAACGCCAAGATCTTTCGTCACGTCCCAATCACCTAAAACGTCATGATCCTGCAACGTAAACACAATAAACACCACACAAGCTTGGCGGTTCGGTCGGGGATAGCCAAAGCGTGAGAATCAAGATGTGAATTCACAAGGTTTATCGAAAGCAGAGGCTATATCGCGATAGTGTATTGATATCAAGAGATAATAATAATTCTCTGTGAATATCCGATTCTAAATGAAGAAGAGTATGAAAAACGTCACCTCTTGGTGGAGACTTCTTGCCAAGTTATACCCTCGCGGCACGAATTAAAGTGTCACCCACTACTACCGACACATTCCCTTTACCCGATGGGTTCTGATCGCATGTAGTTTATTCTCTTCTTTCGATCTTTGTCGCTACTACCACCAAATCGATTGTAATCCCATCCACATTAATGCATGGCAGGTTCTTTAGTCAACCGACATGCTTTTTCATCATTACAGGTCAAAGATTATAGATATTTAAAATGTCTAAATGATTGATCCATTGACCCGACCCGGTCTTATAAGTTTGAAATGAAAATAATATGATAATTGGGCTTAATGATTTTTATAATTCAATAATAAAGGCCCAATAGAATAAAAATAATAAGCCCAATATATTTGGCCCAAAGGGATAAAATATCACGACCCAACATTGCCCCCTAGTTTTTTGTTGAACAGAATGTTTAATAGAAAACTATAGACAATCCATGATATTTTACTGAGAATCAATAAATGACAAGATGTAATTAAAAACGTACCCATTTATTGTCCATGAAATGAAATGAAAGGAAGTTAAGGGCCCAATTCAGAAAGATTTCTAACCATTAGGTACCAGGATCCGAAACCGGACGCTTCCCATTCAAATTCCAAATTATTACTGGCATTTAATGCTTTGTCTTGAACAACGTGTAGCAATCACAAGATAAAAGGATAACTTTACCAATTTTGTGATTTTACTCTGTTCATTTGAAATTCGAGCGCTTTCTAAAATTTACGATTTCTTTCTCTCGCAAATCGTCACAAATGGCTTCTCAAAACCACGAACGAGTAGTTCTCCCATACTTGTAACACCCATCACTTTGTGGTTCCCCAAACCCTAATCTTCATGAGGGGACTTGAGTACGAATCCCAAAACAGAGAACCCGAAAAAACCCCTCCGACTATTATAGAGTACGGAGCGATTCTCGACGCTAACACTCCTTCTATCATAATCAAGTCGAATCAAGAGGGTTCGAACTCGGTTTCATATTCCGAGATACCCATCTTTGTGGTACCAGATCTGGTGAGAAAATGTACCAACTTTGAAGGATGGACCGGTCGTCGGTGACTTTCTTTGGAGAAGGGGTTCGTTTCCTCTCCACGTTTTCATAGTGACCCTCTTTGGGGTTTTTGGGTGTAGGATTTTCACAACCGTGTAGAACTCCTACATCCATATTCGCCTTCGTGGCCTTACGTCATGAAGCTGGGCGCCGAGCCCTCACTGCATTTCTTCTTCACTGCCTACAAGATAGTGCAATCCGAGGAGAAGGGGTTCAAGGCCCTCAAAGAAACATTCTCCTCAAGTCCTGGGAGAAATTTGACAGACGTTCTTTGGTGAATACCCTTCAAGCAATAGGGGATGGCATGAAAAATGGTTCTTCGTCAAAGGCCTCGAAATCTCTTCTCTTCCGAAGGCGGGCAATCGCGAAAAAATATCTACGACGACGGAGATGTTTCGAAGAACGAGAAGTGGAGATGATGGAGCTATTTGACAACTTCCAGAAGGAGGGTGGAAATACGGACTCCTCTCAAGCAAGCATGGTTATATGACCATAAACGTAAGTACCAGCTTATTTCAAATATATATATTTTTTGAAAATATTCCATAAAATATAATTATAACATGGAATTGTTTGATTTGTGCAGTGTCTTTGATCAGACCGAGCTCTGTAGAAATAAAGGAGCTCGAAGATTTTTTATCTGGTAAGTCTTCGGAAACAATTGAGGCTACACCAACTGAAGCTACCCCCGAAGTAGATCCAACGCCAGAAATTCACACGGATGAATTTCAACCAGAAGAAACAGAGGCCGAAGAGATTTTCATACCAGAAGAGAATCTTCACCCTCGACAAAAGAGGAGGGCTACCAGAAAACCAAGGTCGATCCTCTAGTAAATCTTCCCGAACCTATACCGAAAAATGTAACCACCCCCCAAAACCATTCCTCGATCAAAGTGAACTTACTTGATCGTCTCCGATCGAAGGAGTATACTTAGGACTAAAAACTAAAACAAAAATAACCCCATTAATCGCCAAGAACTCGGGGTTCCTCGGTCTTCATCATTCCTCCTTCGTGCCCCCTCGCAGAAATACTGATCAAGAGGGCGGTGACTGGGGACGAAGGATTCCAACGTTATCCGTAAAAAAGGAAGCGCACCTCGAGAGCCATCCAAGTTCTCGCATCCGCTTCAACACCCAAAGAACCTAATTCAAACAAATCTCCCATAATCGAAACCGATTCACGCCGACCTACACCCCGAACGCCCACTCTTTCCTCGAAAAGCGAGACCTTCTCCCGAAGCGGCCGGTCCTTTGGTCGAGGTTATCATCGCAAGTTGTGGGATCTCCGACCACGTGGCCTAGGTTCAATGCCAATTTTCCTTTCGACCTCTTTGGAGCTTTCGTTCGACACCGATGCGACCACCACCGATTCAGTGATCACACGGACGGAAATCTTCTCGATGAGGGTATGAGTTATTTGGCCAAGGTAAACAATAATGACTTCTTCCTCTACATCTCTATTTTCCTTCGAGCATTTTAGAATTTGACTTGAGTACTTTGAAAATGTGCGAAGTTAATGTCGTTTGTCTTGGATCGCTGCGTCAAGAGACACATAAATGGAGAGGCCGAGGAAGATTTCATGCGCCAAGAAATAAACATGCTGAAATCGACCTTGGACCGAGAAAGAGCTGGTCGTGAAGATGCTTTTCATACCATCAACGGTCTTCAGATAGAACTGGATCGGGCCAAGATGGATTTGAAGACATCTGATGACGAACTGAGGGCCACAAGGGATGAGTTGGCTGCGTCCGAAGCCAGCCAACAAACCTTAACCAATCTGAATGCTGGTTTGGTTGAAGAGAACCTACTTCTGAAGGCGAAAAATGAGGAGTTCTCTTCAGCCAACCGAAGCCTAGTTCTACAACTTGGTGAAGCTGAGACGAAAATTCAGGATGAAGCTCGAAGGCATAAGGCCAAGCGTCACAAGCTTCGCCATAAGATAAAAGACCTTGAGGGACGAGGCCCTGTTCTGACTGAAGAGCTTCGAAAACAGATTCAGGCAGAGTATAGGGACTCGGATGAAATTAATGTCGAGATCATGAAGGTCTATGACCGGAGGATATGAGGATTCGTCGGGAACGAGGAAAAGAGAAGTTATCATTTGCTTCGGTTGGACCCTAAGACCTTTGCTTCAATTCAGATGATGAAAGCGTATGCTGAATATATATCATGTTTTTGATTCTATGTAAATATTTAACTTTTATGTTCATGTAATTAATCGACTTAAATGAAATGAACATTTTATGCTTATTGATAAATCTTTAACTGTCTTGATTATAACTTCATCGTCCCGATCAGTTTCTTGTCAATAATTTAGTATCAATAAGATGAACTATTGAATTAGATATGACATATAACAGTTAACTCATGCAATGAAGTGAGTTGAATTTTACGGACAGGATTCAAGTTAACTGAACTAATGAACCTGAACTCAACACTTAAACAAAATAAATAACTTATACTCACTTCGGTATCGAAGAGTGAGATCAATCATACGTGAAGTAAATTTGGACGACAAAGCGAGATAAGAACCAAGACATAAGGATTAATAATGACCATTGACTTACCACCCTGATAAGATCAATATAGGACCAAAAGGACTTGGGGCTACCATCGAATGGCGGCGTGAGTCCTACCATACCTCCTTACACCATCGGACCAATAGTGACCATTGACTTACCACCCGATAAGATCAATATAGGACCAAAAGGACTGGGGCTACCATCGAATGGCCGGTGAGTCCTACCATACCTCCTTACACCATCGGACCAATAGTGACCATTGACTTACCACCACGATAAGATCAATATAGGACCAAAAGGACTGGGGCTACCATCGAATGGCCGGTGAGTCCTACCATACCTCCTTACACCATCGGACCAATAGTGACCATTGACTTACCACCACGATAAGATCAATATAGGACCAAAAGGACAGGGGCTACCATCGAATGGCAATGAGTCCTACCATACCTCCTTACACCATCGGACCAATAAGACCGGTGATAATTTGTAGAAAAGTGATCTTTATTGATATCAAACGGTTGTGTATGAGACTTAGATAAACCGACTTGAACTTTATTGAAAATACTTAGAAGTCCGCCAAGATGCCATATATTCTTGATCTCGGAACCATCAAGTGCCTTTAATCGATAAATCTCTAAGGCTTTGGTACTTGATCACTTCATATGGCCCTTCCCGATTAAGATTAGCTTTCCAGATTACGAGGTGTAGAAGCTTGGCTTCTCACGAGAACGAAGTCTCTACTTGAATCTACGAAGTTTGACACCCTTGTTATAATGTTTTGGCCACCCTTCGTTGATAAGCAGCCAATTTGATTAAAGCTTCCTCTCTGACTTCGTCTAGTAGGTCCAAGTTAGCCTTCAGTCCTTTATCGTTGTAGATTTCTTTGAATTGACTCACCCGAAGACTTGGAGATCCGATCTCGACTGGGACTAAGGCATCAGTACCATAGGCCAATCGGAAGGGTGAATCCCCTGTAGTAGTCCTTGGCGGCGTGATTCGGTATGCCCACAAAGACGCTTCAAACCAATTCTTTCCGCCATCTTCCCTTAGCTTCATCCAATCTACGCTTTATTCCATTCAACAGCGTCCTGTTGGTCACCTCAACTTGCCCATTCGACTGTGGATGAGCCACAGAAGTCTTCTTGTGCTGAATCCCCAAATCGTTCAAAAATTCTTCAAATTTTGAACCCACGAACTGGCGTCCATTGTAGATATCAATACTTTAGGGATCCCGGCGAAACACCACGAGACTCCTTTACAAACTTTAAGCACTCTCGTTACATTATCGAATCAAGTGGTTTCGCCTCTACCCACTTAGTCATATAATCAATAAAGCAACTATAATGAAGCTAACTCGACCTTTAGCTTTAGAGTAATCGGTCCCAATATATCCACCCCAGATAAATGAAGAAGGTATAGGAGATAAAATCGAGTATAACTCTTCCGGTGGTACGATAATGGGACCGGACTATTGAAGTGGCATTTTCACATTTCTTGACGTATCTGTAGCTTCCTTGAAAATTGTCTACCAATAGTAACCTTGTCGAAATACTTTGTGTGCCAAAGACTTGGCGACCCGTATGATCACCTGCAAATCCTTCATGAACTTCCCAGAAGAGCATACTTCGGCTCGGACGGAACCAAACATTTCAATAATGGTGAGGAAAACGCATAATCGATAAAGATCCTCATCAATAAGATGAAATTAGTACTCTTGTACTTGATCTTCTTTACCCAAGACATCGATCCGAAGGAAGGACGCCATCCGCCAAATACTCGATGTAGGGGTCATCCAACGGTTTGTTCGTTCGATGCACATCAACTTTGTTTTCATCTTTGAACACTCACTCATTACGCAAAATTTCCAAATACACCGATCCATGAAAGACATACGCATCCGTAGTGGCCAATTTAAACAAAGCATCGTGAGAGAATTGTCGTTGCGCTTCAATACCTTGAAACTCAGACGAAGCAAAAAAATTGAAGTTGGTTTCTTAACTCGCCGGATATTTGATCATTCGGGTCCCCAGAGCTTCATAATCTCCCGGCAATTTGCTTTTACAACCAAGCGAGAATCACTATAGATAATTAAGCTGTTGGACTTGAGACTCTTTGCTAATCGGACACTCTTAACACCGCTTCGTACTTTCAAACCTCATTATTTGTTGCTTTAAACCCAAATCGATGGCTCTTTGAACGTTAAATCCTCCGGACTTATTAGAATAATTCTCGCTCCACTAATGATCATCGTAGAGGATCCATCTCGCATACAACGTCCACGCTTTTTCCGACTCTGCTTTGAATAACGACCCACTTGCTCGATCGGAAGATTCAACTTCGAATTTCAGATATTCGCCGGTGAACGAACATTCTACCATAAAGTCGCCAAGGCTTGGCCTTTGATGGCAGTTCGGGGATGATACTCGATAAAAAACTGGGACAATTCCATAGTCCATGCTGCTAATCTACCCGAGACCTCTGGCTTGCCCATCACCTTCTTCAACGGTTGATCCGTGTAGACGACCAGGAGTCGACCTTGAAAATCTTGTCGAAGCTTTTCTGCGGCAATTATTAAAGCAAAGGCAAATTTCTCAATGTTAGGATACCGGTTTCAAAGATCTCGTGGGGCGTGGGCGGCGTAATAGGCCGGATCTCGCTTCCCAGCGATCTCCGAATCAAAATTGCTCCAATCGCTAAGGAGGCGCCGCAAGGTACAAATATAAAGTCTCTGCTGGGACAGGCTTGACCAATAAAGGAGCCGAAGACAGATACGTCTTTATACTTTGGAAAGCATCTTCACACTTGGAAGTCCATTGGAATGTCTTCGCATTCTTTGGTCCCTTCAATGTATCAAAGAAAGGAAGACATCTTTCTGCAGATTTGGCGACGAACCTCCTTAAAGCCGCAATCCTACCGGTCAGACTCTGAACGTCTTTGAATGACTGAGGAGTCTTCATGTCGAGGATGGCTTCGGATCTTCTCTGGATTGGCTTCGATGCCCCTTTGAGTGACCAGATAACCCAGAAATTTTCCAGCACCAAGGCCGAAAGTACATTTGGTTGGATTAAGTCGCAGTTGTCGATGACGAATAGTTTGAAAACACTCCTCTAGATCGTCCAAATGTTTCTGAATTTGCATACTCTTCACGATCATGTCATCTACATAAACCTCCATGTTCTTTCCAACCGTCAAGTGGCATCGATGAGCTGATCGATATGGGGCAGAGGATAAAAGTCCTTCAGACAAAGCTTTGTTGAGGTCGGTGTAGTCGATGCAAACCCGCCACTTTCCATTATGCTACGCACCAATACTACATTTGCTATCCACTCCGGGTAATCAATCTCAGTAAATGAAGTCGGTGAAAGCAATTTTGCAACCTCTTCATCGATGATCTTTTGGCGTTTGGAGCAAATATCCGCCTTTCTTCGATTTAACCGGCTTTTTTGAAGGATCTATCTCCGGTTTATGCTCAAGAACCTTCCGGTGACTCGGGCATATCTTGTGGCTCCTATGCAAAAATATCGACATAGCATCGTAAAAGTTCCATAAGATTCGTCAGAAGAGGTTACGGTAAGCCCGAACCAATCTTATTTTGTCTTGTCCGGCTTTCAGATGACCAACTCAATTTCTCCGTCCCCCAGTGGGATTACCAATGATTCGAAGCGCTCTCGGTGAAGGGTTTGATTTCAATTGCCATCGTCTTTCTTTGTTTACTAACCCCATTAGGATGAAATAGACGAATTCGATAACATCTCGGGCAGATCCAAGTCACCCATCACCTCTCCTACTCCATGTCTTTGTGGGAACTTGATTTTGAAATGTGGGATGGAAATTTGACAACAAGAGTTGTCGGCGTAGAGTCTTCCCAAAATGGCGTTGTAGGTAGAATCCACATGCACAACATAAAATTTACAAGTTATCTCCACTTTCGTGGTAAATGCGTCAAGAAGATAGACGGGGAGTTCAATAGTGTGAAGCCACTTTGACAGGATCGTTTAGAAACCATATAGAGGAGCCTCTGTCAGACCTCCATTTTGTGTTCATCGAGATGCATTCTTTGATAAGCATGGGCATAAAGAATGTCCACCGAAGATCCGTTATCTATCAGCATACGTTTCACATCCACCGAACCCACTTGCGCTGTGATCACCAGTGCCCCTTCATGCGGTTCAATGGGCTCCGAAGGATAATCCGCATCTGTAAATGAAATAACAGTTCCTGGGAAAGGCCTGTCAACCTTCAGAGTAGCATCTGTAATTGACATAACTGAATCGAGATAAGACCTCCTCTTCTTCCCTACTAATTTCCCAACAGACCCACCAGTTATTACATCAACGACTTGTCTTGGCGGTGGTGGAGCATTTTGAACAGTGGTACTTGAACTGCTTTTGAGCGATGCGATTGATAAACTGTTGATTTTGACGGTCTTTTCTCCACCACATATTGAATCAAATGAAGCCACTTTTAATCTTGTTTTCCACAAAATCCTTTAAATTACAACATTCATTAGTGTCGCGACCGGTGACTTGATGATAACCACAATATTTGCGAGGGTTGCCATGTCCCGTTTTGTAATTATCACGAGGTGGTTCAAAGAAAATTTGGTTTGGATCCGATCCAAAATTATCGACCTCTCGTATTCAATTTGGGTATAAACCTTATTAACCTTGAGGGTAGAACAGTGCACGATTGCTTTGCGCCTTGTCGCCACAAGTTATCAGATTTCTTGAACTACCTTACGCCCTTTGGTTATATCCTCCCCTTTCTCACGATCAACATCGGTCTTGGGAACCTCTACCTCCTTTGATTGGCTCAAAGAAGGATTCTTGAGACTATTCATAGCCTCTTCCACAACAATATAGCCTTACGCCTTTGTCACAAAGGCTTCTGCTTAAGCTCTTTGGATGGTGAAACATCAATTTCTTTACCAATTTCTCCGATTTAACCAGATCCGGCCCATTCGGAATAATCCAACGACTTGAGAGATCATTAAGATCGGACACTGTCAACCGCTTCCCTAAACCTCTTTACATATTGGCCTAAAGATTCATTGGTGAACTGGGACTTGTGCTAAAGAACCTGTAGGCTTCCCCCTTCTTCGGTTGCTTCCAAAACGAGCATGGAACTTATCACAAAGTTCAGTCCACGAGGAGATAGAATCCGATGGTAAAGTCCCCATCCACTGTCTGGCGTCTTTTCTCAAAGTAGTGACAAAAGTGTGACATTTAAGAAAGATCAAGAAAGTCATAGTAATCCATTAATTGAACAAACGCTCGACTACGGTCATAAGGATCTCCTGACCCATCATAGCTCTCCATGCGAGGTAACTTTTTGGTAGCATCTGCTTTCTCCTTGAGAATATCAGAGGTAAAAGGGGATGCCTTCTTACCAGAAATATCTTTCACCTGTTGGACCTCAGCCAATTGTTTTCGAAGTTCTTTCAACTCTCTAACCAGAAAATCAACACCTTCGGGTTGTGATGAGATCTCCTTTTCCTGGGCGACACTAGGTTTTGGAATGGATCGACCCTTCCCTGCCGATCTTATCGCTTTTACTGGGAGTTCTTGATTTCTTAGGTCGTAAAATTTCATCCTCATAATGAGAACGATTGTGACGGTATTCTCCCCTTCGGGTTTCTGACATAATTTCTCTCGACCTGCTTCTTCGTCTTTCATCGTCACGATGAATTGATCTAACAACTGTCAGTGCCTTCTTCGAGGCCGAAGGCGTTCTGCTCCTCGATCTCCTCCCATCGTGAGAATGATCCTCGGTCACACGATAGAATGTTCCGGCTCCTTACCCTTCCGACGGGTACCTCCTTATGCCTACTTCGTCCTTCGGAGTGAAAATGGCTAGATGCTTCGTCTCTCAACTCATTCACCCGAAGCATCTGTTCGGCTATATCTTCCCTTTGTCTTAACAGAACCTCCAAAGCCTTATCCGCTTCGTCCGCCATCGTCGCCAACTTGGTAGCTCGGCCCTCTCTTGACCACTTGGCGATGAGTCCCGGTCATGAACCGCCTACCCGTTCCGGATTGGGATCACGCCCTTATCGGCGTTAAAGACTAACTTCCGTCTGGCTCCACCATGGATCTTCTGGATGAAGTTCTTCTCGAATTGTTCTTAGAAGCCAGGTGCTCTCATGAGCACTTTTAGAAGGACCCAACCGATCCTTTTATCGAGATACTGAGGCGATGATGAACTAATGACCATCGCCTTTTGCCCTTAGGTGTTCCATCTCTACTCCTCATCATCTTTCAAGCAAATTTAAACAATTGTGATTGAAAAGAGCCCTCCTTCTAAGCGCCAATGTTAACGCTTAAGATCTTTCGTCACGTCCCAATCACCTAAAAGCCCCGATCTGCAGAACGTAAAAACAATAAACACCACAAGCTTCGACCTACGGTTCGTCGGGGATAGCTTCAAGCGTGAGAATCAAGATATGTGAATTCACAAGGTTTATCGAAAATGAGGCTATATCAAGATAGTGTATTGATATCAAGAGATAATAATAATTCTCTGTGAATATCTCGATTCTAAATGAAGAAGAGTATGAAAAACGCATCTCTTGGTGGAGACTTCCTTGCCAAGTTATACCTCCGGCACCAATTACCAAGTGTCACCCACTACTACCGACACATTCCCTTTACCCGATGGGTTCTGCTGAATCGCATGTAGTTTATTCTCTTCTTTGATGATCATCGTCACTCTGGTAAACCGATCAGAATCCCATCCACATTAATGCGTGGCGGGTTCTTTAGTCAACCGACATGCTTTTTCATCATTCTGGTCAAAGATTATAGATATTTAAAATGTCTAAATGATTGATCCATTGACCCGACCCGGTCTTATAAGTTTGAAATGAAAATAATATGATAATTGGGCTTAAGGACTAAAATAGTGTAATAATTGTTGATCAATCAAGTTCGAAAGCCTAAATAGTAAATTGTGTCATCCTCATCCTCGTGCTGTGCACTCACATGCTTCCTGTTTCCTTACTCTGCACTGCGCACACACGCACACACACTTTACAACTCAACTCCCATACTTTGATTAAC
Source organism: Panax quinquefolius (assembly GCA_020205615.1). Taxonomy (NCBI): domain Eukaryota; kingdom Viridiplantae; phylum Streptophyta; class Magnoliopsida; order Apiales; family Araliaceae; genus Panax; species Panax quinquefolius. The sequence continues at coordinate 34,633,673 of CM035169.1, forward strand.
TCTCTCCCCTTCTGATGAGCTGAGCATAGTAAGTAAGTCAATGGCGATTCACAATTTTCTTTCATGTCTACCTTCCCCTATTCTCTCTCCTCCCAAACTCAGCTTCTTCGCCACCTTCAATAATTCCACAGTGCACTTCACTCGTCTAACCAATCGCTGCAAATTATTCACTGTCCAATTCCAAAACGGTGCACTCTCTTCACCGTCCCCCGCCGTAGGCGAGGAGTTGCCGGTCGATTACGCCGACTGGTTGCCGAGGAGTGACCCTAATGAGCGGAGAAGAGCAGGAATCCTTCTCCATCCGACGTCGTTTCCTGGTCCCTATGGCATTGGAGACCTCGGCGACCAGGCTTTTCGCTTCCTTGATTGGCTTCACGATGCTGGTTGCTCCCTTTGGCAGGTCCAATTTCCTTTCTCTTTTGATTTAATTAAATGTATTATTTTAATAATTAATAACTTTTTATCTGTCAGATTCCATTCAAGTACTACTATTAGTTTTTGTTTCATTAATTTTTTTTATGATTATTAATCAACTCCCGGAAAGAATTTATTGACAAATGGTGGTTAAAATAGCTGATGCTTTAAAACTTTTTCATTTTTTGATCCTCAATGTCGTTGGACTACTAAATACTAACACTCTTTTAGTGAGATATTTTACATATTGTTTTAGTTTTCCCTTGTTCCATGTTTAAGAACCAAGATTGAATTTAGTTTACACTTATTCGGAATTGTAACTTGCTTAGTTTATCAATGATATAATAATTATGTTTAGGAGTGCTTGTTTGTAGTACAATCGAGTGTCTTCTCAGGAAAATGAAGTAAAATGTATTATAATTAAGTATTGTGGATGCAGGTTCTTCCTCTTGTTCCACCCGGCAGGAGGGCTAATGAAGAGGGGTCACCCTATTCTGGCCAGGTGAGGTTACCTTTCTTTTTTAGGGTCTGACTTTTCTTGGTGGTGACCTCTTTAAATAGTCATAAAAATTTCTAATAAATAAAACTCAGTAAAGCAGACCTTAAAATTTTGAGTTATAAAATTCAGTTTTTGGATGGTGACCAGACCACAAATTTAGAGGCCTTAAAATATTTAATGTTTGGCATCTTTTGTATAATCCCAACAAGGTTCTACTTGAAAATAGACACTACCAAGAAATAAAGTTGAAAATGATAACAAGGCTAATTCAATGTTATAGGATTTTGAGTAAAGTTCAATGAACGCTATTTAAATTTGACTCGTCCATTTTTTCTGGTGCAACTTTTTGGTGCATTATAATGGTTCTATATTAAATTAGAAATGCATAATCCGCCTGGCAAAAGTGTTCCTATTTGAAAGTCAGTTTTTTTGGAAGTTTTGACTTTAATACGATTAAATATTAATGATCAAGAATAGAAATTTTCAAGCATGACGACTCTTTTTTGAGAGGAGGAATATTTATTCGTCATGTAATTAACTAGTTGCATATCTAAGATTACTGAATATTTCATTTATACACCAGTTTAGTGATCCAATAAACCGTTTTAGTAAATATTAAAACCCTATAAAATTCATCCAGATCCAATGTTGTAATATTCTCTTGCTTAGTCAATTCCTACAGCTCCTTTGATTCTGAATTTCAAGAAACATGTTTTACATGTCATTGTATATCACAGCAGTTAATGATTATCTTCAGGATGCGAATTGTGGTAACACTCTTTTGATCTCTCTCGAAGAGCTTGTAAAAGATGGCTTGCTGAAAAAGGAAGAGCTTCCAAAACCATTGTGAGAATGATAAATTACGAATGCATTATGGTACGTGGATTATTTTTATGACCCATATATCTGCTTTGTTTTGACTTTTCATCCTTGCAGAGATACAGAACGCGTGAATTACTCAGTTGTTGCTGATATAAAGGACCCTTTGATAGCCAAGGTACAGTGTCAAGAGAGGAGTTTTGCTAGTTTACTTTACTTTTTTTACATGTTGGCTAAAGTTCATGTGGGACAAAAAGACCTGCGTAATTTAATATTTCATGAGAAAATGATTTGGATTGAAATTCTCTTCCCATTACTGAATTCTAAAGTTCATTCATCTAGCAAATGTTTCCCTTTCCTTCTTATACCATCTTCTTCTTGTTAGGAAATATCAAAAGAAATCAAGGGAAAAGGGTGTAGCTCTGGAAAACATATGTTTGTCAAACTGAAATCAAACGAACTTTACATTTTGTATTGTGCTCTACCATAGTTCATAATGCGGTTCTTTCTTCAGTCAATTACTGATGTTTTTGGATGATTAACAGATCAAGTCAATTATGCTATATCTTGTTCTTCTCAGCTAGTAACTTCTCTGATGCGTGCTTGGGTAAAGTGAGGAAAATTAGTTTCTTTCTGTCTTGTAACATATAGATGTGTGTGGTTGCGTAATGCGATGCGGCGTGTGTGTGTGTGGGGGAATGGGGAGGGGAGGGAATGGGGGACCTGTGACACACCCCAAATTTGGGTCGTCTTATCTGTTGTTGATGATATAATTTCATCTATTAAATCTACCAATAATTCTATTGGTTTAACTAGTCTATAACAGACATTACATCAATTCTTTACATCCATCCCTAGATTGCAACATCTTTCCTTAATATTCACTAATATTATACTTGGTAAAAACTCATTTAATTAAAAACTTAACATCATACTCTTTATTCCAGAATTGTAAACTTTATAATTTTCGGTTACATCTCAAAGTCATAAATTTTTTAGCTTATTCTAATACATTAAAAATGTAACTCCTCCAACCTTACTTCCTCGTGAGTATTCCATAACTTCAATCCAACAGTAAACTCTTCTTCTCGACTTCATCACCATTTATCTATCCTAGACTTTCAATATTGGCAACCAGTCAGTTCACAGGAAAGAGGGGGTTTTCCGTTAAAACGGCGTTCAATTAGACAACCCCTTTCCTCGTCAAAATTTTCTAGACATTGTCAATACTGTTATTCGAGCATAGTTAAATGACTTCTATATCTACTAGCTTAAATGTAAAGTACACTATATATTTTTTTAATAATTCCCAACTCTTTTAATCAAATCTCCAAAGTTATTACAACTTTAAGTTCTATTACAAATTGTGGGCTCAAGTGCAAAATTAGGATTCACATAACCTAATCAAATGAAGATGAAAAATTCAGAAATAAATGTGCTAGACCCGAGAGAAGCCTCCACGTGTCTCGAGGTAGAAGACTCGTGGAGGCGGCTCGTTTTGGGAATTGATTGAGGGATTGGATTGGTGGCTAGAAGGACATGGCAATATGGGAATTATTCTAATGACTAAAGGGTATTCCTGGAATTTCCCTGAAAACATGTGCCTAACATGTGACTACTTAATTCCAGGAAACTCTATAAATATCCCTTCCATTCTAGGAAGGAGGAGGACTCTTTTGGTGACTTAAGGCTTGGATATTTCACCTAAAAGCACTAAAAGGGTTTGAGACCTCTCTTCAGACTCAGGACTTGGACTTTTGGAAGATCAAAGGACCTGGACATTCTCTCTCAACACTCGGGAAGACTTTTTGAATCCCAATAACCCTAATAAGGTTTCCGGATTCTAGGAGTAGAAGGACTCAAGAAGAAGGCTCTTGGAATCCCAATAACCCTAATAAGGTTTCCGGATTCTAGGAGTTCTGCCACGCGTTATTGGAGTAATCGCCCACCTGTCGTTCTCCCCTCTTCAATCAATCAATCAATTCCGTGCTTTTCGTGGATTTCTCTCCTCCTCAGCCAACACGAAACCCTAATCCTAGCAAGATACGATTTCTTTGCCCACATTTCTTTGGCGACTCTGCTGGGGAGGTGTAGAATTCGTGAAGGGTATGCTCACAACTCGAAGTGGGAGAACAACAGGAAGAGCTTCACCAACAAATAGCATTATCTCACCGGGTCCAGTTCCAAGGCAAGCAAGTCAAGCTTTCCAAGGCGTGAATTTAGATCTCGATCAACCCATCCTTGAAGATGCCTCAGAAGGAAGTTCAACATCACCATACATGACTGATCAACAACTAACGAGTGTCAGGCAGACAAGTGCGGGAAGGCAAGGCGAGGAATAAAGTGGAGAGCAGGCAAATGCTGTGCAACTGGAGATGCTCAAGGCGTTGAAGGAAGCACGGGGAAGACAAGGGATGATGATGGCCATGATGCTGGAGATGCAGAGGAAGCAAGAAGAAATGGAAAATTTCCGTCAGCAGTTGATGCAGATTCCGCTTTCAAAGCCGTATTCCCCTGCATAATTCACGGGGAGAACCTGCAGGAGTGGAGGACAACAACAACGATAAGAATAATAAGGAGAATCGATCGCACCTCCATCGACGGAGAATCATCTGTTCCAATCATCCACTGGAACCTCGTAGCAGTGGTGACGTGACACAACCCAGACTGGAAGTCAGCCAACCTCAGACAAACATCATTCCGATTACTATCCCCGCATTTTCACTAGTGCAGATACCAACCATCCCAAGCCTCGTTCAACGAACCAAATTTACAAGCACAACCGATACATAATTTACATGATGCGGTGTACATCGACCCAATTTACGTACACCACGAGAGTCCATACCACGAGCCAATATGTGACAAAGGATATGATCGATGTGATCAATCAACTTCACAGGCAGACATCCCGACCTTCGGAATTAGACTTTACTCCACTTTACCCGACACACGTGTTGTATGACAATCCTACCCGGCAAGTAGGTATATCGAAAGCATCCCCGCAATTTCCAAAATACAATGGGAGAAAGGAAATGTCGGGGAACACATCGCTGTGTTCGTGGAGTCGATGTCTCCATGGTTAGGATATGATGAAAGGAACAATCACAATTTGTTGATGAGGGAATTCAACAAGACTTTGACGGATAATGCCTTCAGTTGGTACTACAACTTGGAGAAAGGATCAGTCCATGATTGGGATGATCTAAAATTGCAATTTTTTAAGAAATTTTTCTATGTGCAGAAACAGGTAACCATCGTAGATCTCATGCGATTCAAGCAAAAGCCAAACGAGGAGCTGTCAGATTACGTGGATAGGTTTAGGGCCCAAGCACAGAAGTGTGCAGAGACAATTGAAGAAAAGAACTTGGTTAGCATATGCAACAATGGTGCTTTAGACGCCTTCAAGCCCCACCTCATTACCAAGGCTTGTGATTCATTTGTAACCCTCTCATCTTTTGCACAAGACTTGGGAGGAATCATGACATTTTCCACCACCCATGCGATGGTTACATGGAAGAGTAAGAGGACAACAACTGTGGCTTTGGTGGATTCTCAGTCAAAACCACAAGGGGGCAAGAGGGAGAAGAATGAGAAATTTGAGCGAAGCAGAGAAAAGCATGGGGACAAGTATACCAAAATACCAGTTCCGGAGGCTATCACATGCAGCGAGAAGGCATTTCGGAGCCTGTACGAACAATGGGTCGAGCACGGAGTGGTGAAACCTCCAAGGCCCCGGTTGGTTGTGACGGAAGAGATGAAAAGAAGACCATAGTATACCACCAATACGTAGGACATTCCACTATGGACTGTTACAGTTTGCGGAAGATATACCATGAGAAGCTGGTGGCCGGGGAGATTGAACTAGGAACATAAACGTGCAACACTATCACCCATGGTGCAGTCCCGAAAGTCAAGAACCCAAATACTAGCTCTACCATCGAAAGAACTCTGAACTACAGATGAATTAAAAATCCACCCAAGATGGTGGTCCACTTTAAATAGTGGTCAAGTCCTCGTAGACTGCACTTGCCAAGAAATTGGACGACCCAAGTGACGAGGCACCCGAGTGTTACACTTTATCATCAAAAGTGAATGAGGCACCTGACTATAAGTCCTCAGACCCGAAAAGTTATACTTTCAACTTTAAAAGTAATTGAGGCGCCTGGGTATAAGCCTTCAACCCTGAAAAAGTTACATTTTATCTCTAAAAGTGATGAACGTTATGCTTTTTTCGACAAAAGCAAGATTTATTATATGACACATTATACTTTTCGGTAAAAGCAATTTGATTATCAATGAATTGACAAACTTTCACATATACTTGAATGTTTTTTTTTATTTCTTAAAAAAAAAAGATTATGAATTCAAGTGTTGATTTTTGGAAAATATATATACATGTTTTTGACAAAATTCATGTCTGCTTGTTTATAATACCTATTGTTGTATTGGAGTATTAATTTGAATAACTTGAGATTCAATGATAAATATTGAGTTTTAAGGAATCATTCAAATTAAAAGCAATCAACAAGGTTAAAGAAACTACAATTTGATGAATGAAATATATATACATCAAGTTTCTGATAGAGGAAATGGAAAAAACTACGAAAGTTCATGATCTAAAGGCCATGACCTATCGAACTGAAGAGAGGAGAATAGCTAAAGCTTGGTCTTCAAGGCTATCATTAGGCTTTCGAGACTATCAGGCCTTCAATGCTATTAGGCTTTCGAGGCTATCAGGCCTTCACGGAAAGGAGACATGTCCAAAGAGAGTTAGGAGATGCCACGGGAGACGGAAGGTCATTCAACCCACCCAAAGTGCTATCCACAATACCCTCCCGAGCAATCACCAACTCGGCGGAATCCTCCTTGGGAGGATGAACATCAACAATTGTCTCAGAAGGATTCCGCCTCAAAGAAGCAGGAGAACTCCTTTAAGGCTCGCCCTCCTAAGGTTTTCTCCCCTAGTGGTTCCCTCTCCTAGGGCTTTCGTTTTCGAGGCTTGCAAAACATCAAGCCCCGCGAAGTGTTTAGAAACTGAAATCAAGACTTCAACACTTAAAATATTTTGCGCGATCATCTCACCAAAGGTGTGACTCACGCGCGGGGGGCAAATGCTTACTAGTAGATGGCATAGACATCCTCCAGAGTAGAGGTGCATTCCCCCCAAGAAGTGATAAATATGCATGTAGAGGAGCACCATGGTCCTAGTGGATACGATTGTCCCTGCATAGATTGATGCAACGAAGAATCTGGTGGAGGAAAAGTTGTATGGTCATAAGTCTGGACTTGCTTCCAAAAGACGTCGGAAAGACCAAAAGAAGGGAGCCCTTCCCCAATCATTGAGAAACGGGGCCTCCTTGGTTATTCTCAAGTCTGCACAATGTTCAACGGGGAGGGCCTACAAGAAAAAAAGAATTAAGCATAAGGGATCTAAAGAGCAAGGAAAGGAAGCATTTGAACTTGAAGTGCTCACCTTGGAAAATAGGGAAGTCTGAGATTTAATCTATAGGGTTCAGCCATGTAGGCTTCGGCCACCTAGGGGCTGTTCTCTTCATACTTAAATCTATAGGGTTCAGCCCTGTAAGCTTCGGCCACCTAGGGGTTGTTCCCTTCATCCCTTAAAAAAAAAACCTATAGGCTTCGGCCATGTAGGCTTCAACCACCTAGGGGATGTTCTGTTCATCCTTAAATCTATAGGGTTCAGCCATGTAGGCTTTAGCCACCTAGGGGCTGTTCTCTTCATCCTTAAATCTATAGGGTTCAACCATGTAGGCTTCAGCCACGTAGGGGATGTTCTGTTCATCCTTAAATCTATAGGGTTCAGCCATGTTGGCTTCGACCACCTAGGGGTTGTTTTCTTCATCCTTAAATCTATAAGGTTCAACCATGTAGGCTTCGGCCACCTAGGGGTTGTTCCCTTCATCCTTTAAAAAAAACCCTATAGGTTCGGCCGTATGAAGCTTGACCACCTGGGGTTGTTCCTTCATCCCTTAAAAAAACCTATAGGTTTTATTTACCACCTAGAACATTCTCTTCATCCTTAAAAAAAAATAAAAAAATCTATAGGGTTCGGCCATGTAGGCTTCGGTCACCTAGAGGCTGTTCTCTTCAATTTGAATGCAAGACATGTGGTTATGGATTATGAATATTGACTCCTTCTCAAAAAATAAGATAAGTAAAGGTTTTATTTATTTTCCGAAAAATAAAAATAAATTAAGATTTTATTTTATTTTAGAAAAAATAAGATTTTATTTTATTTCCAGAAGGAAAAAAAAGATTTGATTTGATTGAAAAAAAAAATCTCCCTTGCTTTCAAGATCAAATAAAGAAAGATTTGATTTTGTAAAGAAAGATTTGATTTTATTTCCAAAATAAAGGAAAGATTTGATTTACCAAAAGAAGAATTCTATTAGATTGAATTTTATTTGCTGATATTTGGTTATTTTTTCTTGTCTTAATTTCCAGAAAAATAAGGAAACAAATCTTGGGCAAATTATGGAAATATTTTTGGAGGATTTCTCAATATGTCCAAGGAAGAGCCCTGCTAGGTTTTGCCTCACTATGGTTTAACCCTAAGGGTTTGGCTCCTTAGAGGTTCCCTCTACTAGGACCATGTAAAATGAAATCCCGCAAAATCGTTCAAAGGCTTGAAGTATTCTTGCACGATCGACTATTTGGGAATGCGACTCTCGCGCAGGGGGCAAATGTCGGCCCAAGTGCAAAATTTGGATTCACATAACCTAATCAAATGAAGACGAAAAATTCAGAAATAAATGTGCTAGACCCGAGAGAAGCCTCCACGTGTCCCGAGGCAGAAGACTCGTGGAGGCGGCTTGTTTTGGGAATTGATTGAGGGATTGGATTGGTAGCTAGAAGGACATGGCAATATGGGAATTATTCTAATGACTAAAGGGTATTCCTGGAATTTCCCTGAAAACATGTGCCTAACATGTGACTACTTAATTCCAGGAAACTCTATAAATATCCCTTCCATTCTAGGAAGGAGGAGGACTCTTTTGGTGACTTAAGGCTTGGATATTCCACCTAAAAGCACTAAAAGGGTTTGGGACCTCTCTTCAGACTCAGGACTTGGACTCTTGGAAGATCAAAGGACGTGGACATTCTGTCTCAACACTCAGGAAGACTTTTTGAATCCCAATAACCCTAATAAGGTTTTCGGATTTTATGAGTGGAAGGACTCAAGAAGAAGGCTCTTGGAATCCCAATAACCCTAATAAGGTTTTCCGGATTCTAGGAGTTCTGCCACGCGTCATTGGAGTAATCGCCCACCTGTCGTTCTCCCCTCTTCAATCAATCAATCAATCAATTATGTGCTTTTCGTGGATTTCTCTCCTCCTCAGCCAACACGAAACCCTAATCCTAGCATGGTACGATTTCTTTGCCCACACAAATAAAGAAGACCAATTATCTACTCTTCTTTAACTCTTTCGTTCTACTTTTTAACTCTTCTGGTAATACTTCCTTAACTGCAAATGAAACATATTTGCAAGAATGAAGATAACTCAGCAAGTCTAACACATAACACATAAGAGAACTCACACTTCTCTGATTTAAATGGATGAATAGCTCAACAAAAGATATCAACAATTGTTCATTACAGTAAATTGAGGGTTGTTAAACTAAAAACTGTTCGTCGGTCATAAGACTTAGAACTCTCCATTTGTCAATCATAAAGACTTAGAACTCTCTATAGATATTATAAGGGGATTAGTCTAATAATATCCTATGTTATGCATAACACCTTCTCTACTGACAACTTTCGTTTTCAACAATATAGGAATCGGTTACCCGACACATTATAAATTCCCCCATGAATAAGGGTGGTTCATTTCAGTTACTAACCTACAGATTCCGCCCCCAAAACAATTTGGTTTGACATAATAAACTCAACTCTAATAAAGAATTATAACAATTTAATATCTCATCAATAATTATTCCGAAAGGAATAACTTAATACTCGAGTTAAGCCGAATCAAATGGAATAAATCATTTCACAATATAAAATGAACTTCATAATTCAAAGAAAGAATTAAAAGAAATTCAACAATTTAAAACACATCGTTGCACTTTGCGTAAGTACATAAATCGAATGAGGTAGAAAACTTGTCTGATAGCGTCTTCTATGTTTACGCTAATTTTTCGTCTTTTGTATGACCTCTTAAAGTTGCAAGCTTTACGATTATCCTGAATAAGCAAAACTTGATTTTCCACCTCTCAAATATATGTGATCTTATTATGCTCTCTCTTAGAATTGCTTTGGAATTTAATGAAGGTTATTAGCATGGCATGAGGGTCTTATTTATAGGCAACCAAGACTTAGGGTATATAGTCATCACACCACAACCAATCAAAGTGGCCAACAAGGCCATCTAGCTCAACCTCTAACAAATGAACAACAAGGCCAAAAGTTAAGCCACTCACAAGTGACCAGCAAGGCCAATGGCCTACCAAGCTTGACACTTGCAAGCCAAAAGCCGCATCTCACCTTTCTATGCTTGACAACACTAAAGCAAATAACTAATAAGCCACATCTCTCATTTCATTTCTTGACAACACACCAAGAGCTAGCAAAACTTAATTTGGTGACTAACTCTTCAAAGCAAGTATCAATACTTACAAGCTTGTAAGTATTACGCACTTTCAAGCTTATAAGTATTACATACCCAAAATATCCCTACTTTTTTTACACCCTAACCGGATCCCACTTAGTTTTGTTACTCCAAATTTGGTTTAGCATCTAGTTACCATTTAGTTTGCTCATTAGTTAGATTTACTAACTAATCCGGTTAGCCGAAATTGTTCCCAAAGTTGATTTAGCGTTTTTATGAATAGTGATTTCCTAGTTAAGTTTTAAAAAAAAAATCTATACTCATACTTGTAATAAAATCACACACATTCAATCACATAACACATAATTTCAATCACAAAAACATCCTTTATTAATCATATAAGATTACATTACAAGTCTTATAAGGATTCGGAATATTACAGGGACGGGGACCTCTATATATGTATATATCTATATTTATAAACACGTGCAAACACATGAAATATAGATTGAATTTATCTGTCCAAAAAGGTGCAGAAATGTTTTCAATTATCAAATATCACCATTATTTTATTATGGTTGGATTTCCCTGTTACGCAAACTCATAGGGCTTGGGTTCTCCTCTGCAATCCCTTCTTTTATGCCAATCGCTTTTGTTCAAAGTTGAGTTATCCAGGTGATCTTTTTTTCATCCATATTTGCTTGGTTTTAATTGAAAGTGAGCTCTTCTTATTTTGATGATTTTTTCTTCTTAGGCTGCGGAGAGGATCATCTTGAGTAAAGGGGAACTCAAACGTCAGCTTGAAGATTTCCGTAGAGACCCTGAAATTGCCAGTGAGATATTCTTGTTTTACTTTTGTTATTATTTTATAGGTTAAAAGAATAAAGAAAAACGTCAAAATTGTTACTTTTTTGGCAATTTTTCGAATTTATTTTCATTTTAGAAGTAATTAGAGCTGTCCTTTTTTCTTAAATCAGAATGTAGTTCAAGTGAGTCAAAGAATATCGACATCTAAACAATCAATATTTTCTAAGGAAGTGATGAAGATGGAAACTGAGAAGTGACTCTTGTCTCACCAGGGGTGGGGGTTTGAGCCATTTTTTAGTGTTTGTGGTTTACGTTCTTGCATTTTATTATCATATTCAAATCATTCAGATGAGACTCTAGTCATAAATTACTATTCTTCTTTATGGTTTACATGATTTACAATTCTTGTATGTGTATATCTCATGAGGCAAGGGGTGGCCCAGTCATACTTGACCATCCACTGCTAGGATTGGCAAAAGTTCAAGTTGCATCCTCTATCACACTACGCCTATAATTGATATTCTTACCCATGTTAGTTACCATAAGTTTTGTATTAGAAAATACACATTCATCAGAATAATATCAAGAGTTGTTTTTCTGATTTGACATAAAAGCTGTTTTATGAAGTGGAAGAAAAATCTTGCAGTTGCAGGACTTTTGTATGGAGAATCGGAGATGGTGGAAATCTGAATGTCGGATGTGGATGTTAGGAGTTCAAGGTGTATTTTTCTCTGTTTAAGGGGGTGCCAAGGGTAACACTGCAAAAGGAGAGGAGGAAATATCCCTGCTGCTGCTTACTCTTTATAAATAGGAGGCCTCTTGCTCTGAACATGAATTAGATAATAAAACTTGTTTATTCTTATAAATTGTGCTCTTATGCATTGTTGGAGTTTCATATTACATTCAGAAAGATTAGATAAAAGAAACACATTCAAAGCATGTATTCTGAAACATACTCAATTTACTTGCCACTGTTCCAAATATTGTTTTGTGGGAGTACTCATTTAATACTGTAAACGCATTTTCTGATTTTGTAGGTTGGCTTGAGGATGCAGCTTATTTTGCTGCAATTGACAACGCTTTCAACTCAATGAGTTGGTATGATTGGCCTGAACCTTTAAAGAATCGCCATCTTGCGGCCTTGGAAGAAAATTACCAAAGCAGAAAGGAATTTGTAAGATCTGTTTGACTTTTGACTATCCTTGAAGGTTCTTACTTCAACAACTAAATTTAGTTGATATCTCATGGCCACTAAGTCACACTTTGACCTCTACAGATCGACATATTTATCGCACAACAGTTCTTATTCCAGAGACAATGGCAAAAAGTACGTGGGTATGCAAGGAGTAAAGGAATAAGTATAATGGGAGACATGCCCATTTATGTAGGTTATCACAGTGCGGATGTTTGGGCCAACAAGAAACACTTTTTACTGGTTAGTAGTTCAAAGAGTTGGTAAAAACTATTATCTGGGTATGCTTTTGAAATCTGCCCTTAGTTGCAGAAGCTAACTATCTCTTTGTCTGGCAGAACAAGAGAAGTTTCCCTCTTCTAGTTAGCGGTGTACCTCCTGATGCATTCAGTGAAACTGGTCAGCTTTGGGGCAGGTATGTAATACACCAGAAGTAATTTGTATATGCACTTTGATTTTGCTAGCATTAGCTCATGCATATGGACATTCAAAACACACTTTGCTGCATTGCTTTATATAGCACAGGGGAAGGAGTGACAGATTCTACTGCTGAATGCATTTATAATCTCTTTATGTATAAATCTCGGTAATATATCTATGTTTTTTAAGACATTATTTCTCAAAGATATCTATGTAAAAATTAGTGTGAAGACTTTACAAAAGATTACAACATGAGATTTATTGTCAAGATACATATGTTCAGTTATCCATTTATATTATATGTTCCTACTGAAACATTGAAAACACCCAACTGAATGGTTGAAATTGACTCGAGAGTCATTGGTTCCTTGTATTTGCATCAAGTGAATTTAGGATATGTCTTTACCTTTCATCTGCATGTGCCTCAGAAGATAGGATCAAGTACTTCTCACTGATCATGTAATATTCCGAATCCTTATAAAACTTATGTAATTAATAAATGATGTTTTTGTGATTGATTGTGTGTGGTTTCATTACAAGTATAAGTATAGAATTTTTTTTGTAAAACTTAACTAGGAAATCACTATTCATGCGAAATCAACTTTGGGAAAGTCAACAGGTTAGAAAAGGTCACTAATGAGCAAACTAGATGTTAAACCAAGTTTAGAGTAACCAAACTAAGTGGGACCCAGTTAGGGTGTAGAGAAAGTAGGGATATTTTGACTATTATGAAATTATGTAATACTTACAAGCTCGTAAGTATTGATACTTGCTTTGAATAGTTAGTCACCAAATTGAGTTTTGCTAGCTCTTGGTGTGTTGTCAAGCAATGAAAGGAGAGATGTGGCTTATTAGTTATTTGCTTTACTGTTGTCAAGCATAGAAAGGTGAGATATGACTTTTAGGTTGCAAGTGTCAAGCTTGGTAGGCCATTAGCCTTGTTGGTCACTAGTGAGTGGCTTAGCTTTTGGCCTTGTTGTTCATTTGTTAGAGGTTGAGCTAGATGGCCTTATTGGCCACTTTGATTGGTTGTGGTGTGATGACCATATACCCTAAGTCTTGGTTGCCTATAAATAAGACCCTCATGTCATGCTAATAACCTTCATTAAATTCCAAAGTAATTCTAAGAGAGAGCATAGTATGATCACATATATTTGAGAGGTAGAAAATCAAGTTTTGCTTATTTTAGTAATCGTAAAGCTTGCAACTTCAAGAGGTCATACGAAAGACGAAAAATTAGTGTAAACATAGAAGACGCTATCAGACAAGTTTTCTAACTCATTCGATTTATGTACTTACGCAAAGTGCAACGATGTGTTTTAAATTGTTGAATTTCATTTAATTCTTTCTTTGAATTATGAAGTTCATTATATATTGTGAAATGATTTATTAACAAGTTATTTGCCATTTGATTCGGCTTAACTCGTATATTGAGCTATTCCTTTTGGAATAATTATTGATAAGATATTGAATTGTTATAATTCTTTATTTGAGTTTAGTTTATTGTGTCAAACCAAATTGTTTTGGGGCGGAATCTGTAGGTTAGTAAATGAAATGAACAACCCTTATTCATGGGGGAATTTATGATGCGTAGGGTAACCGACTCCTATATTGTTGAAAACGAAAGTTGTCAGTGTAGTAGGTGTTTTGCATAACATAGGATATTATTAGGTTGATCCTCTTATAATATCTACATAGAGTTCTAAGTCTTTATGACTGACCAAATGGAGAGTTCTAAGTCTTATGACTGACGAACAATTCTTGGCTTAACAACCCTCAGTTTACTATTATGAACAATTAACAATTGTTGATATCTTTTGTTGAGTTATTCATCCCTTTGAATCAGATAAGTGTGAGTTCTCTTATGTGTTATGTGTTAGATTTACTGAGCTATCTTATGCTCATTCTTGCAAATATGTTTCATTTGCAGTTACAGAAGTATTACCAGAAGAGTTTGGCAGTAGAACGGGAAAGTTAAAGAAGAGTAGATAATTGGTCTTCTTTATTTGTAATAGAACTTAAAGTTTTAATAACTTTGGAGATTTGATTAAAAGAGTTGGGAGTTATTATAAAAATGTATAGTGTACTTTATATTTAAGCTAGTAGATGTAGAAGTCATTTAACTATGCTAGAATAACAGTATTGACAATGTCTAGAAAGTTCTGTCGAGGAAAGAGGTTGTCTAATTGAGCACCGCTTTAACGGAAAGCCCCCTCTTTCCTGAGAACTGACTGGATAAATGGTGATGAAGTTGAGAAGAATAGTTTAGTGTTGGATTGAAGTTATGGAATACTCGAGAGAAAGCAGGGTTGGAACAGTTGCATATTTAATGCATTAGAATAAGTTGTAATTTTTATGACTTTGAGATGTAACCAAAAATTATAAAGTTTACGATTCTAGAATAAAGAGTATGATGTTAAGTTTTTAATTAAATGAGTTTTTACTGAGTATAATATTAGTGAATATTAATAAAAGATGTTGCGATCCAGGGATGGAGATAAAGAATTGATGTAATGTCTGTAATAGACTAGTTAAACCAATAGAATTATTTGTAGATTTAATAGATGAAGTTGTATCGTCAGCACCAGATCAGGGGTTGAAGGAGACCCGAATTTGAGGACGTGTATCATCCTCGGATCGTCAACGTCGTATTCTCATGCTATGTAAACTTCTTTGTGTAGACATAAGTATTATTATTCAATACCTATTTCTTTCTCATGGCGAAACCCTACAATATTTGAGATTGATCCCATATGAGCATATTATAATGGCTAATCTGGTCTCTTCTACTTGGTATCAATACGGTGCATTGAATTGTATTTTTTACTTTAAAATTAATTTGTTTTTAACATTACCTGTTGACAATGTATATATTTCCTTACCACTTTGATTTATTTCCGCATTACGAAGATCTGTCTATATTTATAACAACAATAATATTTGTCTTTTCTTTCTATCTATAACTTCTTATTTTTATTATTATTATTCCTCTCTCTTTTTTGTTCGCATGAAAGTCCATTATATCATTGGAAAGCCATGGAGAAAGATGGATTTTCCTGGTGGATACGCCGTTTAAGACGTTCACAGGACCTATTTGATGAATTCAGGATAGATCATTTTAGAGGATTTGCTGGCTTTT
The DNA here is from genome assembly GCA_020205615.1 of Panax quinquefolius. Taxonomy (NCBI): domain Eukaryota; kingdom Viridiplantae; phylum Streptophyta; class Magnoliopsida; order Apiales; family Araliaceae; genus Panax; species Panax quinquefolius. Next base: position 34,649,536 of record CM035169.1, read on the forward strand.
GGGCGGTTCCTTCCGGTGAGGTCATGTTTAACTCGTATGTATCAGGATGATGCCTATCTGTGAAGAATATTGAATTGATCTCATACTTGCGCAGAAGCAAAAATTGCAATGGTTGGACGATGGAAGGTCAGATCCTGTCCATATAGTCTGTTTCATACCTACAAATCAGCTTTGATGATTTTTTTTTGACAGTAGGTGGGACCAGGAAAGTCCTTATTTGATGCCATCTTCAGAACTGTTGGAAAGATTAATATAGTAGCAGAAGACTTGGTAGGGCTTATTAGATTTGATTATAAGATGCTCCATCATTTACTATTTTTATTAATTGTTTTTTATGTCCTAGTAGCCCTGGTGAATCTCTTGCTCTGTCTCAACAGTAATTTTTAAAGAAGACACAAAAGGGGTTGCAACCAACAAAATAGAAAACAAAGAATCTCATCCAATAACAATTGCATACAAATTTGAAATTTTTAAAAAATGAGAAAAAAGAAAAGAAAAGCTGTAATGCCAAGGTATGATTCAACTGCCTTTACTTACTGTTACATTTAGGCTTAGCATTATTGTACCATCATTACCAAGTTGCATCTCTAGCATGCCAAAGTAATTATTACTTTTGTACCAAGTATTTCGCAGAATGTTACTCCGTTTTTTTATAAAACAAATAGAATTGATGTCACCTCTATATATTTGAATCACTATCTTGTTCTTGAAGTCCTGTGAGTCTCTTTCCTACAATTTTTTTTTAAAAGAGAATGGCATCCCTGTGAAGGACAAGAATCAGACCGTACTTCATTCAGCCAAAGACTTTCTTGAAATTACAAGGCCATGGTAAAAGTTCTATTTTTCCCAATTATACCGTAAAGCTGCTGGCGTTATCTACACCTCATCTTAAATTAGATTATAGAAAATGTATGTGTACTGTAGTTTTTTAAATATATGATTGCATGTTATTTAGGTGGAGAGGACTTGTTGTTTCTATGTAGTTATCCAAAGAAAATGAAGGGGCCACAACATTCTTTACTTGTTTAAAATGGTTAATTTTTTCCGTTTACCTGAGCTTGGGCTTCTCATATATCTTTTAACTGCTGAATTTCAGGGAGTCATCACGGAGGATGTAGTTCAGCTTAGGAAGTCCATAGGGGCACCTGGAATGGCAGTTCTCCAGTTTGGTAGCAACATTCTCTCAAGTGTTTGTGCTTTTTACATATCATTCAGAACCTTTGACATGCATAGGCTAATGTTGTAGTAATGCTCCTTGTCTAGGTTTTGGAAGTGATGCAAAAAACCCTCATTTGCCGCATAATCACGAGCGAAATCAAGTTGTGTATACTGGGACTCATGATAATGACACGGTACTTTCTCTATGACTTTCTCAATCATGATTTAGAAATTAGGTTGATTTTTGCGGAGTAAAGAAAGGGTAAAATCTACTGTTAGATCATTTGACATTCTTCGAGATATCTGTTCCACAAGGAAATAAAGAAATTTTGGATTTTTTATTATAGAAGAAAAAAAATATGACCGGCTTATATATTTTGCAGTACGTGTGAAGAAAAAAAAATGTTTCTGGGATCTTGGCTTTATATATTTTATTTATTTTCTTAATAAGGAAAAGAATTTGTCATCTAGTTTCTATGTGCATACATTGTGATACTTGTGTATATTATAGATTCGAGGATGGTGGGATGCGTTGCAGCAAGAAGAGAAATCCAATGTGAGTGATTCTTAATATTACAGCTAGACCATGCATTAATTTGAATATATATTTTAGTTTTGTGCGCTTCAGACATGACAGGAATATGCTTATTATTTTTTCTCATCCAAATAACTTTTGTTTCAGGTACTAAAGTATCTTTCAATTACTGAAGAAGATGACATCTCATGGGCACTAATCCAGGCTGCACTCGCTTCCGTTGCTCGAACTTCAATCATACCTATGCAGGATGTTCTTGGTCTGGGGAATTCTGCTAGAATGAATATTCCAGCAACTCAGGTAAAAGAATATTCAAATCCGGCGCCAATAGTATGAACGCATTTCACTGTCACTGTGTGATACCTTGTTTTTTTTTAATGGTGAATACAGTTTGGAAACTGGAGTTGGAGGATACCTAGTTCCAAAAGCTTCGACTCCCTGACTGACGAAGCAAAGAAACTAAGGGATTTGCTCTCCATGTATGGGCGGTTATGATCCCATCATCCCTCTGTTGGCATCTTCAAAGATTTTGTGCCATCTTTTCTTTTTCACCTTCAAAAGTAACAGAAGCTAATAAAAATGGCTGTGAAATTGTAATCCATAGAGGCTGTAACTTCTACCAGATTTTTATTGTATAACTACTTTAAATTTGTGGGCAGTGGGGGTGAGAAACCTTCAATTTGGGCAAGATAAATAAAAAGGTTTTTGTTGTTCCTACTGTTGTACACTCCCTCTCCCTCTCTATTTCAAATTTGGAAATTCGGACTTTTAATAATTATTTCATTTTTCCAACTTATTCCTAAAATAGTTAAGTTTGTAGTAATATAAATGAAATACTTCTGAATGTTTAAGTAATCTGAACGAGTTGAATGAAATAGAATTCTGAATATAAAATATTTCATTCAAGTCAGAAAAATTACACTTGGTCATTCAGCCCAAAAATCTGATTGATTCAGCTATTCAGACAATTTTTATTCAAAACAAACGCATTGAATGGCGATTCAGCGTTCATTCAGCTCTAAACAAACACTCCCTAAATAGTGGTAACATGCCCAAAATAAAACCATCTCCAACCCAAATTAAATTATCGATTATAACAAAAAGAAAGTATATATAATTTACTACTTACCCTAGTTTTTATAATTTTGAAAAATATATTTATATATACTTAATTATTAATTACAAAAATAATCAATTTAACCTAAAAAGTTAAAATTGAATATTTAATTTGGGACAAAGGGAATATATTACCAATTTTATGTTACTTTATAATTTAAAAATAAAATTGTATTTTTTAGTTGTGGAATAAACTATAAACAGGAATGTATCTTTAGTTTTCAAGCAAAAAGAAGAATCTGGTAGCTCTCTATATAGGTAGTCATTTTTATTTGGTTGGTAGTTCAAAAAGATGAAATAGGTTTGAGTCTATATACTAACATTGATATAACAAGCTCACAGCTTAATCATATAATAAAGTTATGAAATTAATTGAGATTATTTTATATGACAAGCTCACATTAGTATCATATAATAAAGTTATGAAATTAACTTAGATTATTTCATAATAAATAAAGAATCATACATGAGGACACAAATGCTATTGATAGTACTAAAAAGGCAAAGCATTTGGAGTATGTGTGATTTTATTTACCACAAGAATTTCAGGTATTTAAATGTAGGAGTTTATAATAGGAGATATAGTATGATATGTTGTATGTAAGACCCTAATTATTACATACTAGTTAACTTTAAAAAAATTGGTCCTCCAAATTCTCAAAAAAATCTCAAAAATAACACCAATATGAAATTTATTATTTAATTATTAAAAGCAAATTATCAATAAAAAGAGGACGGTAAGAATTACCTTCACAACATGTAGAAGCCACGTCTGATATAGACGACACTAGAAGGATATTATCATTGAAATATCTATGAATAACTAGATATCTCAATATATATGTCAAATAAATATAGTTATATTATATCGAGACATTATTTGAGATTCTTAATATTACTCGGTAATTGTATATTAATTTTAATTTAATTTTTGATAACAAACATACAGAAAATCTGTTCATACACATCTTAAGTAATATAAATATAGCATGTTACATTTACGCTCTGTTTCTGAGTTTTAAAATAAACAGAAAAGAAAAGAAATAGACGGAAAATTTAAGTTTTCTTTCCAATTCTTATGTTTCTGATTTTTTTAATAAACAAAAAAGAATAGAAATGGTTAGAAAACTTGGCTACTTTTCCTGCCAAAGTTTTCCGTCCAAAGTTGGCTTGATTTGGACGGAAAAGAAATTGGAATAAGTAATATTTTTATAATTCTCATATTATTCTCAACTTTTAATATAATAAATTTTAAATTACAATTCATGTCATCAATTTTAAATTTTATATTCTTTTCTATTAAAAACTCAGGAACAACACAAATGAAAACTTCAAGTTTTCTATTCTTTTCTTTTATGTTCTAATTTAAGTTTTTAATTCTTTTCTTTTCTGTTCAAAACTCAGAAACAGAGTGTTAGAAAATAATTTCACAGTAAAAATGTTTTTTAAAACAAATGGATTCCTAGTTTTGACCAAAATAATATTTTTGTCTCAAATTAGAGAAGAAATTAGTTGAACCGCATAATTTGCAAGCTGCTGCACACAGTGACGGAACCAGAACGTTCTTAAAGGGGGGTCAAAATACACCAGTAAAAAATTTTTATTTATTGACGCTTAAAGTGCTTCTTTTGATTGTACGACTGAGAGAATGCAACTGTATCCTGCTAGTGATCTGCATAGTTTGAAAACGTCTCAAAATTTGTCTGTTAAGATTAATTATATATGTAATTCATTATTTTTTTTTGTTAATTTTGATTCATCTTACTCCTGCTAATGAATATTGTATTTATTTTTGCTTTTTTAACATGGATAGACAAAATTATATATTTGTTCAACATAATTTAGAGTGGTAAAATAGTAAAAGACTGAAGCCTTTTTGGCTTCCAAAAGCGCCTTCAACTTTTATAAGATAATTTTATTTTGTTTTATTTATTTATTTAGTCGTTCAAATTTTATGCAAAAAAAAAATAACCGACATAACTCTATTCCATATAAAAGCGGGTCCTTTATAATAATATACAACATTTAGTAAGTAATTACAACAATAGTGCACTCATAAAATATTTACACAATTAATACACTTTTTATATTTATTTACAATATTAGTGCAATTAGGATTCCTTAATTTAGGGAATTAGTATAGGATTCAATTCATAATAATAAGGAAACCAAAAATCAAGTAGCCATAATTAATCATTCAAATTCAAATATCTTGGATCTAACAACAAAAATAAATTTAAATTCAAAAATAATAATTCAAATTCAAATATTCAAAGTTTGGCAACATCATCTTCCTCCTCCCCTTCGCCGGTCATCTTCCTCATCCCCTTCGCCAGTGAGACCCAATTTCATGTCAAAAAAAAAATAAGAACACTGCATAGGAAAGAGAGATAAAAGAGTGATGTGTAATGTAATGTTGATAACCGGGATATATAAGGTTTTGGTCACTGTACTGAGTCCGATTTTCATTGTGGTTACCGAATTTTTTTTTATTACAATCGAATAACTGTACTTTCACAAACTTACAAAATGGTCATTCAAGTCAGATTTTTTAGTCAAAAAGCGTTAGGAATCTTGTTATCTTGAAGTTGACTTGACTATTTTGCTTATGTGGACCTGAGAAAATACAAGCGGTAGGATTATTATAGCACAAATACCAAAAACTATTAACTACTTCACCTAAACAATTTCTAAAACTAATAATAATAATAATAATAATAATAATTTCAAAATAATAATAATAATAATAATAATAATAAAATACTATTAATAGTAATAATTTTAAAATTCTATTAATTTTAAAAAGTCTTTTTTAAAAAAAGCGGTTTTTGAAAAAATACATTTTTAAAATTCAATTTTTAAAAAATTTACATTTTTTTAAAAAGCGTTAATTTTTATAAAAGTAATTTTTTAATTTTTTAAAAAGCGTTAATTTTTTTAATTGAACTAATATTTTTTAAAAAAGTCTATTTTTTTAAAAAATGTTAATCTTTTAAACCAAAATAATATTTTTTTTAAAAAGTCAGATTTTGTAAAAATTCTTAAATTTAAAAAGCGTTACTTTTAAAAAAATAGAATTTTTAATTTTTTAAAAACGTTAATTTTTTAAAAGCTGAACTAATATTTTTTTAAAAATCTAAAATTTAAAAAACATTAATTTTTCAAAATTTAAAAATGTTAATTTTAAAAATTTTAAAAGCGTTACTTTTCTAAATATTTAAAAAACGTTAATTTTAAAAAATTTTAAAAAATTAATTTTCTAAAAAATTTAAAAACGTTACTTTTCTAAAAATTTTTGAAAACGTTACTTTTCTAAAAAAAATTAAAAACGTTGAATTTCTAAAAAAAATTAAAAAACGTTAATTTTCTAAAAAAATTAAAATTTTACTTTTTTATAAAAATTAACGCTTTTAAAAAAAGCAGACTTTTTAAAAAAAATATTAGTTCGATTAAAAAAATTAATATTTTTAAAAATTACATTTTTATAAAAATTAACGTTTTTTAAAAAACAACCTTTTAAAAAATTGAATTTTAAAAACATTTTTTAAAAAAACAATTTTTAAAAAAATACTTTTTTAAAATTATTAGATTTTTTTAAAAACTATTACTATTAATAGTATTTATTATTATTATTATTATTATTATTATTATTATTATTTTTGAAATTATTAGTATTATTATTATTATTAGTTTTGGAATTGTTTAGGTGAAGTAGTTAATAGTTTTGGTCATTTTGCTATAATAATCCAATTGCTTGTCTTTTTCGTGTTCCACGTGAAGTTAAAAAAGTCAAGTCAACTTATACAACAAAGATTCCTAACGCTTTGGACGGAAAATCTATGAATAACCATTTTGTAAGTTTTTGAAATACAAATTATTCGATTGTAATAAAAAAGTTTCGGTGAATCACAATGAAAACCTAATCTCAAAGATAAAATGACTAAAACCTTATTTATCCCGTTGATAACCAAACCTTCGTACCAAGGTAATCAAACTTTTATACCAATGTAACCAAACTTTTATACCAAGGTAACTAATCTACCTCCACACCTGCAGTATGAATTGGTTACCTTGGTCTGAAAGTTTGGCAACCAACTGCATGAAGGTTTGGTTACCAATTGCATTACATTCAAAATAAATTGGTAATTTAATAAAACAGAATTGGTTACCTTGGTATGAAGGTTTGGCTACCAATGCATTATCTTATGAAAAGCTATAAAGCAGAATGGCGACATATCATATTTCTGCGTTGGTACTTGCTCTCGGAAGGATCATATTTCGAACCTACTATTTTTGAATTGATAGGTACCAAAAAGGAAATGACAATAACAGACAATTGAACATGGAAAGAATTTAAAGTCCAAATATTTCGTCTCAATAGAGCCGAGACATGCAAGTTTGAGATATTCTATTGCCTTCTAGTTTTTTGCTTCAAGAGCATCTCCCGCAGCTCAGCCGCATCAACCTCATTAGCATGACTCTCCGGTCGCCGGTCGGTAGTAACTGGTGATAGGATCTGGCACCCACGAATTAGACTTGGATGTCGTCTCTTCACCTCCTTTCTTCGACATCACTCCTCCCCTTGCACCTCCTCCTACTATACCAGCTTGAAAATCATACCCCTTCTTGTTTCACATACAAATAAATCTCAGAAAATAAATCATGCTTATTCTTTTATTTAAAAAAAAAACTAAAAATCATAGATTAAGAATAAGAAGAAGAAGAAGAAGAAGAAGAAGAAGAAGAAGAAGAAGAAAAGGCGAGTACGTACCGGCTAGCAATAAAGATTTGTTCCCCTAAATTAAGGAATCTTAATTGCATACTAATTTTCTAAATTAATGAATCCTAATTCCACTAATATTGTAAATAAATATGGAAAGTGTATTAATTGTGTAAATATTTTATGAGTGTACTATTGTTGTAATTATTTTAAAAAATGTAATAGAATATGTAATTAATCCTATAAAAACAAGACCATTTTTTGGACTGAGAGAACAGTTAAGCCCAACCCAAAGAGTGATGAATAGATCTTGTTAGATCCAATTAAATTTGGACTAGAAACCCAAATTATTTTAACTTTTAAATGTGTAGCTTTGTAACTTGTAAGACATTTCTGTCACATCTTTCTCTCTTACACAGTACAGTCTACAGAGCTGGGCAGCAGCGGCCATGGACGACCTTCCTATAAAACTCAACTAATTAAACCCAACTGTTGTAACTCATCAATAATCGCAGGCATGGGGATTGAGGTGGCAAGTAGGGTACTCATGAACGGCGTCGGAATAGGGGGGGCATATGACCCCCCTGGTTTCGCCTCTGGCTGCACACCCAACACTATTCCATCTCTCTGTTAGAACATTCTAGGAGGCCGGAAGTGAACAAATTCTAGATTAAATATAGTCTAGAAAGCAGATTTGGCTCCAGCAGTAAGACTAAATACAGTCTACGCAATTTTTCGGCAAGCCAAAACGACCAAATCAAGGAACCAAATCTAGTGGACTATAATGTTGACTATAATTTTATGTGACGCCCCCAAAATAGGTATACATCACCTATTCTGAGTCGCCAAATACATGGTACAGAATACAAATACAATCTTAATTATACAACAGTCGTGTAAAATACGACTAAACATATGTTGTGAGTTTTAATACAAATATTGTCTTCTAGACAATATACAAACTCAATGGGGTCATCATTACATTTATTATCACACTATTTAACAGAATAGTGAGGACTACTAATGCTATCATCTGGACCGTCACTCCGTTCTCCGACTAGTCCCGCCTACGTTCTCATTTCAAGAGAGAGCAGTGAAAGCAAAAGGTGAGCTCAACTAGCCCAAAGAAGAAATATTATGACTAAGATAATGCGAGAATAAATTATCATTAGCCTTCAACGAGTGTTAAACTGATAAAATATAACAAACATCAAGTTTAACTGCAGCGGAACAAGCAATCCATTAGAAGAGCCAAGTAGAGAATAAAATCTACTATCTTCTATTATTTAAAAGGTTTTTCATTACTTTTTATCACTGAGACTCAGCTTAATAAATAATCCACATCATCGAATCACCTCTGCACTACGGCCAAGGATATTCTTTAGTATCACGACCATAATTATCCATGCACTACGGGCCAAGAATATTTGTGTATTCATCAACGGTCCTGATCATGCCATAAAACAATTCATCTTTGCACCCTTGGCCGAAGAGAATCCATAGTCATAATCATACCAAAAACTGTCCATCAATGCACTACTGCAGACGATGAGGACTTTTTTCCACATCATTTATAACATTACGGGCCATGATTATCCGAATAATTCTCGGTCATAATCATACCAAGTCCATCTATGCACTTTCTGAGTCACGAGATGACTTTCAACATAATATAAACATGAGGATAATGGCAATGATATAAGAATTCAATAAAAACAAGTTCAAGAATTAATTTATTCAGGAACTAATAACGTCCAAATTGTCAACATGATACTTCTTTGTGGAGTAAAATTCAAGAATGCTCAAAAGAATATTTCCACGAAAAGATACTAGATGAAGCACAAATATCAAGGATATTCCACTAATTTCATGGAGTATAGAAGTCAAAACTTTAACCAATTGAGTATAATAAAGAATGGAATAACAAAAGAAATCATCGAGGCATGCGATAGACAGCGATGCATGAGTTATTCAGCAAGAATAATAAATAATTGAACCGGTCGTGCGTAAATGCATGACGGGATGTTCCAACATAATGATAAATAATGGAACCCGGTAAATGCGTAAAAGCATGCATGGATATTCCAAATGAATAATAAAGAATGAAATAACAACAAAAATCACCATGCATGCGGTGCTTAGCGTGCAGATAAAGTTATTCAACAGGATACTAAATAACGGAACCGGTCCGGCGTAAAAAGCATACAGAGATAAGATGTTCCAATGAATAATAAAATGCAGAACCAGTCCGCCACAGAAACGCAAAGCATGCATGAGGATATTCCAATGAATAATAAAGAATGGAATAACAAAAGAGTTTCACCAAGTATAGGGTAGCTTGCGTAGATGAGTTATTCCAGCGTAATAATAAAAATAGAATAATGTAAGAATTTCACCAAGTATAGGGTAGCCTTGGCGTATCTGAGTTATTCAATGTAATAATAAAGAATGGAATAATGAAGTTCTCTTCATGGATACAAAAGAAATAATACCCCTTATGAGTACAACAAATAATATCCCTTACCTTAAGAAGAAAATCTTTGGATATATAAGTAGTATAAGAGAATACTTTTCTTCTTTCTACGGTTTATCTCTCAGAGTTTCGGTGAATTCGTAAGAAATAAGAAGGAATGAGCTTACATTCATAGAAAAATGAATGCATAGTAACTAACTCATGAGCGGTCGAGATTGATTTACTTTTAATCGACGGTCCATATTTAAAGCAAAATCTTTTAAATAAAATAAAATATATTCTATTTATAATCTAATAAAATGAATAACTTTATAAAAGATTTTACTATGCAAACACTTATGCATGCTTATTTATGCAAACACTATGCATAATAAAATATAATATATTCTAATTATTGTCTAATAAAGCAGAGATAACTTTATAAAAGTATTTCATTTTTATATAAAAGATTTTATTATTAGCTTTAATAAAGCGAATAACTTTATAAAAGTATTACTTTTTTATATAAAAACTTTTCGCTTTTATTACATTAATAATACCAATAAAACAAAACCGGTGACTTATCACATAAAGCATCAATAATCAATACCGTGTGCTACTTATGCAACCATGCCAGACATCGATTTCTTTACTACCGAAAGTAGTTCAACAAGATTAATGGTGAAACTTCCATGCCGTTATTTTCAATAAAAAAATATTTTTGTCGTTTTCTCGATTCGACAATAATTTCATTATGGGATCCACCAACGATTGCTTGTCGTAAGACGGATATTCCCCGACAAAAAGAATATTCTCCGACCAATCGAATATTATACAACAACTTGCATACTTTTCAAAATTTATAAATACTACCCACAACTATAACACTATCTCAAATCCACACCATAATATTCAAAAAAATATTTCGAGAAAATTAAATATTTATTTATAAAATCTGGGATCTCACAATCTCCCCTCCTTATGAAATTTTGCCCTCAAAATTTACGTGCGTACCTGGTATGTCGAAGAGGTGAGGATACCTTGACTTCACTTCAAATTCTAACTCTTGAGGTATAACCTTTGAGTGTTGAATACGATCCTTCTTATCCAAGATTTTAACACGTATCTCCTCATACGTTAAATCATCCGCTATCTCATCCGGTTCTAAATTAATAATGTTGTTCGGGTCGTGCACATATTTACGTAACATCGATACGTTAAAAATGTTATGAACACGCGACATACTTGGCGGTAAAACGAGTCTATAAGCCATAGTTCCTACTCGATCGAGGATTTTAAATGGGCCAATTAAATCGAGGGTTGAGATTTTCTCTCTTCGTTGATTCTTGCTTCAGAATAACGCCTCTTGAACCTTCTTCTTCACATTCATCGGTGAGGGTGTGTAGCTTGGCGGCTTTAACTTTTAACTTTATCGATTAAAGTCGATTCTACTCGTGATATCGTATATTCACGCTGGTTCGTATATTCGCATGTAATCAAGATACAATCTTCTACTCAACGCGTCAGCTACCACGTTCGCACTTCCACGATGATATTTCATGGTACGATCGTAATCTTCAACATTTCGAGCCAACATCTTTGGCGCATGTTACGTTTATTTTAGTTGAAGAAATATTTGAGGGTTTAAGAAATGGGTTTTGTACTGGGGTCAATACAAAATTTGATTTCACGCTCTAGGGGTAGGCTAAGAAGTCTTCAAGAATACGTCAGGAAATTATTAACAATAGAAATATCATTCAAAACTGTGACCCTCATCCAAGACTTGGATAGTACGTCACATTGATACCTATTAACTTGTCATCGTCATTCACGACATCACCTACAGAAAGTCTGGCTTTGGTGCATTCCATACAAGAAAGTCAATAACGAAAGGACCGAGGCTCTTTACTTATGGCTTGATATGACAATGATTGACTTTAGTGGTTTGGTTGCTTGAATTCGCATAATAGGTTGGTTATGAATATGAAAGCTAACAACCTTACGAAAAGCATGATGAGTAGTTAACCAATCGATTCCTAAAATCGCATCAAAGGCAAGTATTTTTAAAGAGACAAGATCGACACGTAACGTGAGAGTGTTGATTTGAACAAGATTTATAAATAGTGGAGGTAACGAAGGTTTTTCCCAACTGAGTTTAAACAGATATATCAAATTCTAACTTCTCCGGAGTTAACTTCAAACATTGAACACAACTAGGTGAAATAAAAGTGTAAGTAGAACCGATATTTAACACGGTATAGACTTCACAAGAGTTTATGACTAACATACCCGTGATAATTTTATTCAGGTTCCTTGTCACGAAAAAAAAACGCTCTCTCTTAAACTACCGGTTTTAGCTTGTCTGGGACATCCTTTGGCATCACTATCCCAATTTGGACTTGACTTCACCATACGACAAAAATCGAGCTAGGTGACCTTCTTCCGCAATTAAAACACGTTTTGGATTCTTTGCGCATCTGATTTGACGGATATGTCCCTCCCGTCGCATTTGAAACATCTGATAGGTGGTCGTTCTTCTTCCTTTGAAACGGGGTTTGGTCTTAAGCGTCTTCACGTCATTGTTGAAACTTCTCTTCTTGAAATGTCCATTCTTATTATTTTGACCATGATTACCACCAAGTGGTTACCATTTTCGGCATGTTGATTCCTCCATGCTTATTATCACCGCTTTGATGATTTGTTATCACGTGTATTATCATTTCTTTGTTCGCTCTCTTTTGGTTGCGTTGACTTCGTTTTGGCGCTCCACTAATCGAGCCCTATTTACAATATATCGAATACAAACACGGTTTATGAGAAATAAGATATTGACGTATCTCCGGCTTCAAACCTCTTAAAAACATCCGCGTCATTCTCTCTTCATTATTAACCAAGTGGGACGCAAATCGGGATAACTCGGCAAACTTAGCTTCATACTGTGACACGGTCATGTTGTTTTGCTCCAACTTGATAAATTCCACCACCTTCATGTGACGAATGCTTTCGGGAAAGTACTTGTCATTGAACAGCTGTTGGAACTTCTCCCATGACATCTTGAAAAGGTCGTCGGTAGTGCGTTTCATAGATTCCCACCAGGTGATCGCTTTCTTCACGCAACATAAAGGTGGCAAAGGAAACCTTTGCTCCTCGGAGCATCCCAAGACATCAAATATCTTGGTGATCTGCTTTAACCACGTCTCGCCTTAAGTGGTTCTGGCTTTCCCAAAAACTCCGGTGGTCCCAGCTCCTTGAATTGCTTAGCGATGACCAACCGTGGGTTGCCATTGTTTCCTCCTGCATTATGAACAGAAGTCGCATTCGCCTGATGTTGCATAAATTCTAAAAAGCTCCTAAACGTACTGTCGTTCATCAATTGATCAATGTTGTTGTTTACAGGAGGATTATCGTCATCCTGTTGCACATTATCCTGATTATTGATCTGTGGAGAATCAACAGTCTCCTATGCTCCATTGTTATTCTCAACATTCTCGGATGACATTTTCAGATACTGCCATAAAATAAAGGTTAATTGACATGTAACATATTATCCCTATATTCTGACCGACCAATTAAATACCAAATAAACTTAGGTAGGTCATATTAGCGAAGGAATTCCCCGTCTCTCTCCTCCAAGTTCTTGTCTCACATCTCAGTCAGTGATCATATCCCTAAGCTTTGATACCAACCGTGACGCCCCCAAAATAGGTATACATCACCTATTCTGAGTCGCCAAATACATGGTACAGAATACAAATACAATCTTAATTATACAACAGTCGTGTAAAATATGACTAAACATATGTTGTGAGTTTTAATACAAATATTATCATCTAGACAATATACAAACTCAATGGGGTCATCATTACATTTATTGTCACACTATTTAACAGAATAGTGAGGATTACTAATGCTATCATCTAGACCGTCACTCCGTTCCCCAACTAGTCTCAGCTACGTTCTCATTTCCTGAAGAGAACAGTGAAAGTAAAAGGGTGAGCTCAACTAGCTTAGTAAGAAATATTATGACTAAGATAATGCAGAATAAATTATCATTAGCCTTCAACAGTGTTAAACTGATAAAATATAACAAACATCAAGTTTAAGCTGCGCGTGGAACAAGCGATCCATTAGAAGAGTCAAGTAGAGAATAAAATCTATTATCTTCTATGATTTAAAAGGTTTTTCATTACTTTTTATCGTTGAGACTCAGCTTAATAAATAATACACATCATCGAATCACCCCTGCACTACGGCCAAGGATATTCTTTAGTATCACGACCATAATTATCCATGCACTACGGGCCAAGAATATTTGTGTATTCATCAACCGGTCCGATCATGCCATAAAACAATTCATCTTTGCACCTTGGCGAAGAGAATCCATAGTCATAATCATACCAAAAGCGGCCCATCAATGCACCACTACGGCTAATGAGGACTTTTTCCACATCATTTATAACATTACTACCATGATTATACCGAATAATTCTCGGTCATAATCATACCAAGTCCATCTATGCACCTCTGTGCCACGTAGATGACTTTCAACATAATATAAACATGAGGATAATGGCAATGATATAAGAATTCAATAAAACAAGTTCAAGAATTAATTTATTCAGAACTAATAACGTCAAATTGTCAACATGATACTTCTTTGTGGAGTAAAATTCAAGAATGCTCAAAAGAATATTTTCATGAAAAGATACTAGATGAAGCGCAAATATCGAGGATATTCCACTAATTTCATGGAGTATAGAAGTCAAAACTTTAACCAACCGAGTATAATAAAGAATGGAATAACAAAATAAACCACCGTGCATGCGATGAATCCTTATGCAGATGAGTTATTCCAACGAGAATAATAAATAACGGAATCAGTCGTGCGTAACGCATGCACGCGATGTTCAACAGAATGATAAATAATGGAACCGTGTCATGCGTAAAGCATGCATGACGGGATATTCCAAATGAGAATAATAAAGAATGAAATAACAACTGAAATCACCATGCATGCGGTATGCTTGGCGTGACAGACAAAGTTATTCAACAGGATACTAAATAACGGAACCAGTCAGGCGTAAAACGCCATGATGCGAGGATGTTCCAATAGAATAATAAAGACGGAACTCGTCCGGCGAAAACGCATGCACGTGATATTCCAGCCAGAATAATAAAGAATGGAATAACAAAAGAGTTTCACCAGAGTATAGGGTGCTTGGCGTATATAGGTTATTCAATGAGAATAATAAAGAATGGAATAATGTAAGAATTTCACCAAGTATAGGGTGGCATTGGCGATATAAAGTTATTCCAACATAATAATAAAGAATGGAATAACTGAAGTTCTCTTCATGGATACAAAAGAAATAATACCCCTTACGAGTACAACAAATAATATCCTTTACCTTAAGAAGAAGAGTACTAGATATATAAGTAGTAGCAGAATACTTTTCTTCTCTTCTCTCTACGATTTATCTCTACAGAGTTTTGGTGAATTAAGAAGAAATAATGAAGTAATGAGCTTCTATTTATAGAAAAAATGGATTGATAATAACTAACTCATGAGCAGTCGAGATTGATTTACTTTAATCGACGATCCATGTTTAAAGCAAAATCTTTTAAATAAAATATAATATATTCTATTTATAATATAATAAAACGAATAACTTTATAAAAGATTTTTTACTACGCAAACACTATGCAGAACACTTATGCAAACACTATGCATAATAAAATATAATATATTCTAATTATTATCTAATAAAATAGATAACTTTATAAAAGTATTCATTTTTTATATAAAAAGATTTTACTATTAGCTTTAATAAAAGCGAATAACTTTATAAAAGTATTCTGCATTTTATATAAAAAGTTTTCTGTTTTATTATATTAATAATACCAATAAACAAAAACTGAGTGACTTATCACATAAACATCAATAATCAATACCAGTGTGCTTACTATGAACCACGCCAGACATCAGACTTTTTACTTTACCTAGTAGTTCAACAAGATTAATGGTAAAACTTCGTACGTTATTTTCAATAAAATATTTTTGTCATTTTCTCAATTCGACAATAATTCTGTTGTGGGATCCACCAATGATTGTGTCATCGTACGGATATTCCCCGACAAAAAGAATATTCTCCAACCAATCGAATATTATACAACAACTTGCATACTTTTCAAAATTTATAAATACTACCCACAACTATAACACTATCTCAAATCCACACCATAATATTCAAAAAAATATTTCGAGAAAATTAAATATTTATTTATAAAATCTAGGGTCTCACATTTTAAATATATTTAAATGGAGAGATGACTGAAGAAAAAGAAGAAGGATATGAAAATAGGATTCCTGAAGAAAAGTTGAAGGCAAGAAGAAGATACTGATGAAGAAGAAGAAGAAGATGAAGGGGGAGGATACTGATGGATATTTGATCAGAACGAATATAAAAAAAAGAAGTCAGAACGGTGGGGAAAAAATAGAGCAAAACAGTAATAAAGTAACGGATAGAAATTGAAAATATTGATTGAAAAATCTATAAATATGTACAATGATTCAATATATTTTACCATCTTTCAATCAACTACTTTAACTTTTAGTAATTGTAGTATTTTGTTAATAATAATTTGTATTTTTAATATATGTGATTTTTATTTTTTTTATTGATACTATCTCTCTAATTATTTTTAGATGGAAGATTAAAGATTATGGTCCTCCGATGTATTATTCTTCATTATTATCTCAAGATTTCTTACTTGATGATCCAAATTTATTGGATGACCTTCAGTAAGAGCAGAGAAGATATATGATCTCTCCAAAACGTTAATATCATTATGAGAGCCTAGTAATTCAAAAAATGCATGTCATATCCAAAGATCGTATGAAGTCACCGCTTCTAAAATAATTGTTGGCTTATGCACATGTCCAGAATACATATCATGACACGTAACCGGACAATTCTTCCATTTTCAATGCATGCAGTCGATGCTCCACAACATCCCAGGAAAATCACGTTCTTCAACTTTTGATAACAATCTAACGATGTCATTACTATTGGGGGATCTCAAATATTTATCACCAAAAATTGAAATGATTGTTTTTACAAACCTTTTAAGACTCAATATATTCGTGCTTTCACCGATCCACATATAATCATCAACTGAATCTGCTGAAACACCATAGACAAGCATCCACATTGAGGCAGTTATCTTTTGTAGAGAAGATAAACCGAGTTGTCCTGCAACATTTATTTTTTGGACGAAATATAAATCATACGCTTCAATTGCTCTTTCAATTTGGAGGAAAAGCAGGCGCCGCATTCGAAACCTTTGCCGAAATAGATACAAGGGTATGTAGGATGTTTAGCAAAATAATCACGAAAAAAGTTGATTATGACCTTCATGTCTGATGTATGCCTATTGACATTTTATTGTTTCTTTTCAATAGTCACCATGCCTAAAAATTATCCATATATTTTTTTCATCTTCTTCTTCTTCTTCTTCTTCTTTCTTCTTCTTCTTCTTCTTCATACATGTGCAACATAACTAATTTGAATTGACGAGACATATTTAAAATAACGTATCTAATTGAAAACTAAAGTTGAGATAGTGAATATGAGAGACTGGATGTGCTTTATATTTATAGAGGTTGTTTGTTCTTTAAAATATAGTCGTTGGAATATGGCCGTTGAAATATGGTCGTTGGACTTTTTTTAAATTTATTTATTATTTTAATCTTTTTATATTATAGTCCACGAAATAGTCACAAAATAATTTATCTGCTAAATAGATTGTAGATTAAAAGATATTTGTTAATATTATATGGACTAAATATAATCAACGGTATAGTCTATCTATTAGAGATATTCCTAGATAATAAGAAAAAATTGTTATTATAGAAAGAAAAATGTCTTATTCTTAATAGAATACAAATGTTGCAGTCTTATTACTAGAAGAACTAGAAGAATTGGAATATTATTTTGGGAGTAGTCATAATTAGATTAGAGAGAGAGTCTTGTTTATAGAGAAAGGTTGAACAAAATGACTGAACAAAACTCCACAACCGCCACCAACGACCCTCCACCATCACATGAAGCTCCGGTCCTCATCCCAAACCTCCCAAATGACATCTCACTGCAGTGCATAGCACGAGTCCCTAGATCCCACCACCCTTCACTTTCTCTCATCTCCAAGTCATGGCTGTCCACCATACGCTCACCTCACCTCTTCACCACCCGATCCCTCCTCCGTTGCACCCAACAATCCCTCTACCTCAACATCCGAATCAACTCCTCCTTCCAGTGGCACCTCCTCAATCAAATTCAAAGCCCCACAATCTCTAAAAACCCTAACTTTCTCTCTCCTCTCCCTCCAATTCCCTCTCAACCCATCGGTTCCGCTTTTGCGGTAGTTGGCCACAAATTCTATGTAATTGGGGGATCCATTAACGAAGTTCCATCAAACAATTTCTGGGTATTTGATTGCCGGTTTAATAAATGGGAAATTGGACCTAAAATGAGAGTTGGGCGGGAATTCGCCGCCGCCGGAGTGGTAAATGGGAAAATATATGTAATGGGTGGGTGTGTGGGTGATAATTTCGTGAAGTCTATGAATTGGTCCGAGGTTTTTGATCCGGTGACTGGGTTTTGGACTGCAGTTCCAAGCCCAATTGAGGTTAGGGATAAGTGGATGCATGCTAGTTGTGTTATTGATGGTAAACTTTATGCAATGGCTGACCGGGGTGGTGTGGTTTACAACCCGGTGGCAAGGGAGTGGGGCAGTGGGGTGCCTAAGAGGCTTGATTTGGGGTGGAGAGGGCGGGCCGCAGTGGTGGACGGAGTGTTGTATTGTTATGATTTTTTGGGGAAAATTAGGGGATATGATGTGGAAAAGGATGGGTGGAAGGAGTTGAAAGGGGTGGATAAGAGTTTGCCCAAGTTTTTGTGCGGCGCCACAATGGTGAATTTGAATGGCAGGTTATGTGTAGTCTGGGAAAGGAAAGGGGGTAAGAAAGAATCAGAGATTATGTGTGCGGAGATTGAGGTTCGGAAGGATGATGATGTAGGATTAAGTGGGTCAGTTGTGTGGTCTGATGTGATTCTACGGGTTCCTTTTGGTTCTTCTATAGTGCATTGTCTGGCAGTTGATTTGTGATTTCAGGAGTATACAGTGTATGTCTGTTTCATCATTTTAAGCTTGTTTATACCCTTGACCATACTGTTGAATATGAATACTTGCTCTCAGCCTAATGAAGGAAAGTTGTGCATAGTTTGGAATTAGATTTTTTTTTGTATGCTATATGGTGTCTTGAAAGGTGTATATATCTTTATGTTATGGTGTTATATGCAAATATTGTGAATGTTAATTAGCAAACTAATTAAATAGTTTTTTATTGTTGTATGTTTAAGCACGAGTAGGTATCTGATGAAGGTTTCTCTAGTAGACAGAATTGCTACGCATTATTCTAAGCTAAAATTTCTTGTACTCTTGTTAGGATAGATAGCTATTAATTTGTCAATCTATGTTAAATTGTTGAATATGTGCAATTGCTATAGTAAAATGTAGGAAATTGTGCAAACATAGAGCTACATTTGAATTTCAAACACAAATTCATATATGTATGTGTGTACATTAATACAAACAAACACATTAATACATTCTAGTGTTTGGTCCTGCACCTGTGGTTATTATAACTTTTGTTGTTTTCTCAATATACAAGCATATATTGAGTGGATGATACCTGTCATTATCTCTTCCTTCAAGAGTTAGATGCTTGATGGAGTTTTTAAAGTTTCCATTATGTTAAAATATTGAAGGATTTTATTGTGACACAGTTAAATTGTTTTCAGCTTATATCTGTGTTAAATTCTACTGAATTGGATCTCGTAAGTATAATTTGTACATAGTAGTGTATAATTGTCCCTTTGATTGTTGAGCTTGTGGAACAAAATATAGACCTGTATATTCTTTAATTCAGTCCCAAGTAGTTGCCATTATTTTTAAGATTTAAAACTGCATTTTCTATTTTTATGAATGCTTGAGCTTCAAGGTTGATATTTTCTTAGTGGGATACAATTCACCCCCTTATGTTTAGGTAAAACATGTTGGATTGTATCTTTCATTATATATATCCCCTATTACTCGGGAACCTTTTGTTAAATTTTTCAGCATTATTTTTGTTAGCTTCTTGTTATGTTAGTGCTTCTTGGTTACTTGTACAAATTTATTACATCTCAAAGTGTATTTGTAATGGTTTCTGTCAATGTGCATATGGATACTTTCAGTGAGGAAACAATGAAAACATTAGGAACTTGTGCCACATGAATGGTGTTAAGCTGTCCTGAAGGCCGTGCAGTAACCGTTGGGACATTGTCAGGTGCAGGACGTTGCTCAAGGCATGTGCTGATGAAGGTTCAACTACTTGGGGCTGTGATTCTAATTGTATTATTATGTTGTAGTTTTATATCATTCTTTCCAGTTCAGTCTTCAGCACCCACTCGAGTCATTATGGATTTCCGTAATTGTTTCCAGCGAACTTGTTCCCCCCAAAATAAAAATTGCAAGGGTTTTGTTGTTTTTCCATTTATGTTCTTCCAGAGTCCGTGTGTATGGAGCATCTTCTTGCCATTAGCTGCTCATGGTGAAACCTGTTACCAAGCTAATATAAGAATGGTTGCTGAAACAGAATGAGTGGATTTTGTATCCTAGTGGATTTGGTTTTATCATATTTTTGGCAGGGTTATCATCTTGTTTATAAAAAACCATGTTCCTAGAATTCTTCTGCATAACATTCCTATTTAATTTGCAGATGAAGATGACAAAAATTATAGCTTTTCTCATCTCTGATATAAATTGATTTGGATTATTTCTGACGGTCAAATTAATGTTGTGTGTATAATGGATGAATTTTAATGATCGAACATTTGACTGAAATGTGGATTACCCACCAACCTTTGCATGGTCATGTTTGTAAAATAGCAATTCATTCATTAGACTAGTGTAGCTTTCAAAGATAAGACGCCTGTATTTGGTGACCATGAGCGCAGCTTCACTGGATCTGTCTTGGAGATAAAAGAAAGGAAGAGGAGAAGGGGAAGGTGGAGTCATTTCCTCTCTTCTTGTCTTGGGGTTTAGGAAAGAAAAGAAGAGAGAAATTGTTTGAAAACAACGAAACCCTTACTAAAGAAGAAGTAGAAGTGAGAAAATTGATCAACCAAAGGTTGTTAGTTTTATTAATGAAAAATAACCAATCACCGCCGATTCAAAATCACAAAATGCCACACACATTTGCATTACAATGGACCAAAAAAGGCTTAAAATTTGATCAACTATGCTAGGAAAACCAACTATGTTTTGTCAAATTACCCATGCCATGTATAGTTTCTTCCGGTTGAAACACATTGCTCGCCTTGCGCAGCTAGTAGCAATAAATTATCTTAGCATACAAGGAGCTTGGTGAGCAATGAAAGTCTATTTCTTCAAAAAATATTCTATTTGTACTAGTGCCTGCCAAAATATATACCAATAAATAAACCAAGTTAGCCAAGCAAATTAGGCAGGCCAAGGTCACGGGCATTGGGTGATATGACAAGGTAATACGTGTATTGATGAATTATATGAGGAATAGTAAGTGAAACTCACCATCGTGTGAGAAAAAAGAGCTCGTGGAGTTGTCATTTTTATTTGTGAAAATATCAATTTCCTACTATTACTAAATGACAATTGACAATGTTGGAGTTGACAATAAAATATTTTAAATGAAAACCAATTTAACCAATTATGTGGTAGACTGAACTGTGTGTGTGTGTGTGTGTGTGTGTGTGTGAGAGAGAGAGAGAGAGAGAGAGAGAGACCTCAATTGCAATTTCAGTTGGCGTGATATTGCATACATCTCCATAACCCAGTTTAGCAGCAATATCTGCAGGTAAAAACAGTCGCATTTTCATCATTAAACAACATAAATTTGTGAACAAAAATGTATGTATGGAATCATGAATTCAATGAGAAAGCATCCCCAATGAAATTTATAATACTACCTCTGTACCTCAGTTCCAAAATATAAGATCACTTTAATAAGGCAAGTGATCTTATACTATACTTTGGAACATATGGAGTATACATAAGGGGATGCATTATCAGTAGAGATATCATTCAATCACCAAGTACAATCATCTAGACCAAAAGATAAAAGTTTCCAACATCTGTTATGTACAACTTGTCCAAAAGTAGTTGGCAAAAGCTAAAACAGTATAGTGATCGATAAACTGACAGAAAATGACAAATGGGTTCAGGGTGTCATACTTTCTAAGGAAATCCTAGCATTTGCATTGGTATATGATTCACTCCTCTCTTCCCAAAGAGTACATAAACGCCTCAAAGTCTACAGAAAAGACAAGTCATGAACGTGTCAAAAAACCAAGACATATGATTCTGGCATAAGAAAATTACACATTATATCCAGGTCAAACAGGAAAACTGAAAGAGTTGGATTGGTGTGACCAATATCATGAGTAATGTGTACACCTTCGTGTAAGCATCGCCAGATTCATTATGCAAAAGAGGACGAGTATCAGTTCCTACAGCTGTAATTCTCCGAGCCAAGGCTTCCAAAGGCACATCTAACCAGAAGCTAATTCCCTTCCGCATATGTTTCCTGACAAGACAAAATATATTGCTCAACTACAGTAATATAACTGAGAAACACACTATAAAGCAACTGTAAATGAGTTGATAGATAAAATTTATGTGGAAATAGTGTACCAGTTGATGGGCCTAACAACGGCACCCCCACCAGTGGAAATAACTAGCCGTTGCATTGAAGACAGCTTCTGCAATATTTCAGTCTGATGAAGTACAATCAGTGCATTTGATCTCAATGAAGCAAAAAAAGTAGCATGGGATTTAAAAATGTAGTAGCTTTAAATTTGCTGTCATTTGCTTCTAGTTATATCTACATTTATAGAACTGAGTTAGATTCCAAGTGCAACCAACTACTTTTAAAAGTGCTTCTCTGAAAATATGGTTTTGGTCATGCTACCTTGACGCAAAACAGGCTCTAAATATCATGCAAACATAGCACAGTGGTCCCATTATTGTTAGAATGAACCACTCCAGCCAATATATGACAGGCAGTGGTGTTTCTCCTAGGATTATTCATTATTTCGAGGAAATTGATCATACCAATAGAACCTGAACAACTTGAAGAGTGGCACTCGGGTTTTATCAAGAGTTACATTTACATAGATTTAGTTATTTGCAAATTGAAAGTTCTCATTTTGGTGTTGGTTAGACCAGAGTAGCCAAACATTTCAAATTTTAGAGTTAGATGTGAATGAAGAAATTTTAGTAAGAAACACCAAACTTGAAAAGAAAAGTGAACCAAATATCAATTGCAATGCTCCTAACTAACCTCAGTATCTCTAAAGAAGCTCTCACCATGCAACTTAAAAATGTCAGCTACAGAAGTTCCTCCAATGGACTGTTCTATTAATCTGTCACTGAAATATCAATAAAAATTACAATATAATAACAATAAGCAGAAGTAATATGTGTGTGCAACAAATAATAATTATTCGGAAAATGAAACTAATTCAAACCATAATGGCATTAATACCGACCCAGAAGATTGTATATAACAAATTCAGGATCCCATGGAATGGGATGACCCTTAATATTAATTTTACATCCTTCTGAAAGAGCTGAAGGTCATATTTCTCATCAAATAATTATTCCAAAAAAATAAAGCTAATGAGAAATCTCCAACCTGTCAAAAAATGAATAACCAAGAACTTCTGACAAAATCCTGCCAACAGTTGTTTTTCCGGAGCCCATCATTCCTGCATGTGAGATAGCAGCTGAATAAAAGATAGGTTTTAGAATTTGCTAACTACTTCCGCAGCAAAAATCAAAAGAGGAACTGACCAACAAGATATATACACCTTCCGTTTAAATATGGTTCAATCTCCTCTGACTTATTCTGCAATTTTAATAACTTTTAGTTAGATGAATGTTGAAAGCTTTTCAATAACCTGAAAACGCTATCAGTTCCTCAGTTACTTGAGGTGATGCACTGAATTATTTAAATGCTATCATGCCACATATAATCTGTAAAGATATGTAATGCTAAGATCTTCAAGCAAATCTAACCCTTCAGATGTCATGCATTGAATATAACTAGAATGATGGGGCATAATTGTTCACCTTTTTTTTTAACAAGTAAAGAAAGTTAATATAAACAGAAACTGAGGGGGTTGATTGTTTACCTTTAAAATCACAGCTTCGTCAAAAGAAGCAGGAAATGTTCCAGACTCCAACACTGAAGCTACAAAAGAAAGATATAAAAAGCTTAATGACCAAATCATTGATTGTCATCTCTAGTTCACTAAAGCATGCATGATATCCTAAATTCTTTGCTTACTTATATGAGGAAGTGGGTGGGGGATGCAGAGTTCAACTCCTAGCTTTAGAATGACAACAAAAAATAATCTCGTCAATTCCTTGATATAACCGGATTTGTATCTATTCTCAGAAGATCTTCAAATGATTGCGACCATGTAGGCCGTTAAAATGTTATAATATCGATTTTCCTAGTTATTAAGGAATGAATGGCTGCATCCTAGATGTTCAAAAAGATTACCTCAGTATATGGGCTCATAAGAAGGTAAGCACCACGCACAATCTCAAAATACATTTCAATAGCCCATAGATATAATAAGCTCCTAAGTTTGCTTGCTCTTCTCTCTCCCTCCCACACGCATATAATTTGACGGAAGTTAATAAATAGAGTATACTATTTTGCTTCTGGATTTTGTTTTTGCTACAAAACTATTGCCCAGAAGGAAGGCTTGTGACACCAGAAAACTGCAGTACTTAAAGGAGGAGTACAGACTACAGGTTTTTAATAATTCTCAAACAATACTGATTTCAGTTATAACATACTACCTTAGCTGATCAAGATTTCATTTTAAAGTTTCTTAATTTGTTTGAAGCATAACTGAGTTTCTCAAAGTGAAATAGGCATGTTTTTTGAAAGGAGTAGACTGATTTAACAACTGTAATGACAATTTACAAGAAAATGCAGATCAAACTCAAGTTTCTACAGAAATAATCACTTGATTTAAATATTAAAATGATGAACCTCCAATACATCTTACAACAGATAAAAAATATTTAAAGACTACCTTCAAAGTTCTGGGGAGAACAGGAAACCTTCAATGCAACGGGCCTATGACAAGTTGCAGCTTTTCTAGGTTGCAAAGAACTAGAGATAATAATTTGAACCCTCTGTTGTTCCCTAAACCTTGGAGAAAATCGCAATGAACATATTGGTTTCCTTACAATCTTCTCTGAATCAATCCATGTTGAAAACTGCAAACTCTGGGAAGCCTTAGCCGCCATTCTCCGCTTCCCTTAATCCCAAACAACTTTATTCCACTAAAAACCTAATCAGCAGTGAACAAAAGGGTAAGTTGCAGAACAAAAGCTTCAGTTAAGTACCTCTGTAAAACAAAATAACTCAATCAACCCTCAATTCTTTTAAGGTTCATCAGTATCCAGAAACATCAAATAAAGAGAAAATAACAGAATATTAATTTATTGTAGTTTTATGTTCAAATATTAAGTTCATTAACAATACAGAAAACTACCGACCTAATATAACTGAAAAAATAGCGTTTTTGTGAAGTCAAACAAATTAATTTGACGAGTAACTAAACTATCCCAGAAAATTCCATAAGCAATCCTGTTTGTTCCCTGATAAAAATGATATCAAATTGTTAATCTTTATCCCTACCCTAATCACTTGTATTATAACTCAGACAATTTAAAAAGAAAAAGAAAAAGAAAAAGAAAAAATATAATAATCAACCCCTTCATCTAAACATAAACAAGGCTCTAATAAGTCTAATTATTGTATCTCTCCGCTCCCACATCCCAAGAGTTTCTGCTAGCACATATTTCTAAGCAAACAAACAGAGCATAAACCCGAAAATTTTCTTAATTTGAATAAAAATCAATCAATCAACCAATAACATAATTTGGGTTTTCTATTCAATTCGACTAATTACATTATACATATATTCACACACATATATATGTATATATATACACTAAACCAGTAAAGATTTGGGTGCTTCATAATTGTTCATACATAGAAATGCAGTATAAATTAATGAAAAATAACAACAAAAATTGGAGCTTCACATATATATAAAAAGCTGCTTATAATAAGTAAATCAGAATCCTGTACTCACCGGATAACATGAAATGTAGTTTTCCCCTGTGTCGTTGAGTTGTTTGTAGTTTGGGACGAAAGGGTCTGGTTTGGTTTGCCGTTAGATTTGGCTCTGTTTTTCACCTCTTTTCCGCCCTTACCAACCCTTTCCTCTGATTATGAATTATTACAATTAAATTGGGTGGGTTGGTGGATAGGGTATGGTCAGACCAGAATTGAGCTGACATTGGACCCCACCTAATAAAAGAAAAAAAATTTATTTTTTGTTGCATATTATTTTATCATTATTTTAAACTAACTTAAAATTAACTTATTCATTTTTTGAATTTTAATCAATATTATAAACTATTTAAAAAATATTATTCGTTGTAAATTTTATAATTTCATAATTTTTGATGAGTTTTCTTAATTTTGAGACTTTCAAATATCAATAATAATCAAATAATTTAGAGGGATGGAGTATTGGATAATACTCTTATAAATATTATTATTATTATTATTATTATTATTATACTCCTTTGCATAAAATAAGAGTTTAATTTATATTCCCTTCGTTCTCAAAAAATTGAGTAAATGTATAATTATTTGTGTCCCAAAATAATAATATAAAATATATAAAGTGATAAATAATTATGTCATTTAATAGAATCTATTAGTATAAAAATAGTTATCAGAATTTTGTGGGACTAGTAAGAATTTTTTTAAAATTTTAATATGTGGTACTTTACTCATTCTTTGAACACGATGGAGTAAATTTAGAAATATATTCTTTTTTATTTTTTGAGTATTTAGTTTAGTAATAGTGTTATAAGACTAAAATTAATTCTTGAGTGAAAGCGATTTTGAATCGGTAAAGCGGTTTAATTTTCCAACGAATATGATCCGAGTATCAATAGAAAATTATAATTTGAGGAGATTCGAGTAATTTATCGAACTTTAAAATATGCTCATATTTGACTCATTTATATTTTGAGTCGAGCTCAAATCAAACTTTTAATCGAGCGAGTACGAATCGAGCCCAAACTGTTTATTCATTTTACAGCCTTATTATGAGACCTCGAATTTTATGAATAAGATTTATTTTTCTCAAAATATTTTTTTATAATATTATGGTATTGATTTGATATAATGTTATAGTTGTGGGTAATATTTATAAATTTTGTAAAAACGCATGATTTGTTATATAATATTCGATTTAATTGGGAATATTCGTTTTAATGAGAGAATATTAAATGACAATAAGTACAATCATTGGTGGACCCCACAGCGGAATTATAGTCGGATTAAGAAAGCGACAAAAATACTTTTTATGAAAATAACTACGGATGTGTTATTGTTAAAAAACCATTGAACTACCTAGTAAAAAAGACACGATGTCTGGCGTAGTAAGACAAGATGACACCAGATTGATTATTGATGCTTACGTGAGAAGTCACTCACCTATACTCAATTATTACTACGATGAATTGCTACATCATATTTCTCATATTATTGATTCGGTTATTGTTATAATATCATCCGCATTATATGATATATTATTAAATCAATAATTGAGGCGACAAAGTTATTCATATTATTATTTGTAATATTGACAAAGTCTAGAAGTTACATCGATGAGAGGTTTGGTCACCTAATTCTTGCTGGCGCGATAAAAGAAATCCTTATCGGAAAAGCTCCTCTTTCGCAGAAGCGACCTGGTTGTTAAATATTGTGAATTATAATATTAATGATGAATAAGTTTCGTGTTGATTAAAGATGAATTTTATAGTTCCATTATGTTGGACTTATTTGTGTTAGTATAATTGATGTCCGGAGGATATATTGTTCGATTGGGTATTCGGGACACTTTTCGTTCTGATTACTTATTCAAGAGTTACTATTCATGAGTTACTATTTACGAGTTACTTATTCACGAAAGTTACTATTCACCCTAAGTTACTATTCACTCTAGTATTGTGCATTCGAATTATTTGGGTACAATATTATTCCATGAGGAGATGTCTTTAATTTTTGAATAGTTGGTTGAAGATATAATAGTAAGTCGATATGGAATCATTGGTGAATTTATAATAAGTAAATCAATATGGATCGTTGGTTTAAAGTTTTAATAAGTAAATCAAGTATGGACCGTTGTTTTAAGTTTTAATAGTAAACCAATATGGACCGTCCGTTTAATAAGTAAATCAATCTGGATAGTTCATGAATTAATTCTTATTCATTCCATTTTCCTATAAATAGAAGTTCATTCCTTCATTATTTCTTACGAATTCAATTTGGCTAGAGAGAATTATAAGAGAACCTATAGAAAAGTATTTTGCTACTTCCCTACTCTTATATTCGGTTTCTTTTACTACAGTAAGGGATGTTATTTGTTGTACTCATAAAGAAAACTTACGTTATTCCATTATTTATTATTACATTGGAATAACATGTATCTGTGGCTACCTATACATAGTGACATGACATTCTTCTAATACATTTTTTTTATTATTACATTTAATATATCGCATGCAATGCGTTTACGTCGTACTGGTTCCATTATTTATTATTACGTCGAAAATATCACATCGTGCGTTTTGGGACACGGTTCCATTATTTATTATTCGCCGGAATATCCCATGCATGCGTTCTGGTGGGACCGGTTCCATCCTTTATTATACTGTTGGAATAACTCGCATGTCTGCGATTCTATCGCATGCGTGGTGATTTCTTTTATTATTCCATTCTTTATTATACTCGGTTGGTTAAAACTTTGACTTCTATACCCATGAAATTAGTGGAATATCTTTGATATTTGCGATTCATCCAAAGATATCTTTTCATGGAAATATTCTTACGAAAGCATTCTTGAATTTTACTCTACAAAGCGATGATCGTGTTGACAATTTGAGCGTTATCGGTTCTCGGATAAATTAATTCTTGAACTTGTTTTATTGAATTCTTATATCATTGTCATCATCCTCATGTTTATATTATGTTGAAAGTCATACGTGCGGCTGTGTAGTGCATAGATGGACTTGGTATAATTATGACTGAGGGATTATTTGGTATAATCATAACCGTAATGTTACAAATGATGTGGAAAAAGTCCTCATTGGCCGTAGTGCATTGATGGACGATTTTTTGTATGATTATGGCTATGGATTCTCTTTGGTAGTAGTCAAAGATGAATTGTTTTATGGCATGATCGGGGACCATTGATGAAAAAACATGATTATCTTTAGTAGTAGTGCATGGATAATTCGTGGTCGTGATACTAAAGAATATCCTTGGGTAGTAGTCTGCGGGGTGATTCGATGATGTGGATTATTTATTAAAAGTTGAGTCGTGATAAAAGTGATGAAAAACCTTTTAAATCATAGAAGATAGTAGATTTTATTCCCTACTTGACTTTTCTAATGGATTGCTTGTTCCGCTGCAGTTAAACTTGATAGTTGTTATATTTTATCAGTTTAACATTGTTGAAGGCTAAGGATAAATTATTCTGCATTATCTTAGTCATAATATTTCTTACTGGGCTAGTTGAGCTCAACTTTTCTTTCACTGTTCTCTTCAGAAAATGAGAACGTAGCTGGGACTAGTCGGGGAACAGAATGATGGTCCTAGATGGTGCATTAGTAGTCCTCACTATTCTGTGAAATAGTGTGATAATAATTGTAATGAGGACTCCTTTTGAGTTTGTATAATCTCTAGTAGACAATATTTATATTCAAACTCACAGTTTATGTTTTGTCGTATTGTACTCGACAGTTGTATTTTTAAGTTGTATTTGAATTCTGTATCATGTATCTGACGACTCAAAATGGGTGATGTATACCTAATTTTGGGGGCGTCACACTTATTCTTAATAGCTCATCTCTTAATGTATTTTAACAATTCACATATTTATATTAAGAGTTATTTCTGAATAGTTTAGACTTATATTTGTATCTAAACTATTAAAAGGAACTTTTAATACTAAAACACGGTGCATTAAGATGCAATTAAACACCACCTAATCCTTGAAAATGAGGGATCTTGTTACTATGAAGTTGGTAAGTTAGTAAGTTGGTCAATTAATCAATACAGTACAGACACGCAGAGGGAAAAATCACCTCTCGGCATGCATGTCGACACTGTATTAGTCAATTGACGAAAATTAACTTCATGTTAACCACTCTCGAATATGAGCTGATATTCAACCTAGAAATTTGATAGGTACGTTTATTTTGAAAAATATAGTGTATATTTTATGTTTTCCTCAATTTTTGTTGCAGTTAAATTGATTCCAATAACTTTTTTACTTTTTTTTCACTCAGATTTTTGTTGAATTACACACAATAGTGTATGTCAGGAAGACCAATTAATAATAAATAAAGAATAATGCTAACAAAATGAAAATGAGACGGCGTCCTCTTCACGGGAATTACCCACAAGAATTAACACTTAAACAATTATTCACATTCTAATGGAGACTTTAAACTTCCATGGAGGAATAAATTGGAGACTTTAAACTTCCATGGAGGAATAAATTTTTTTTGTGGGGATTAATAATTTTGTGAATTTATAAAGAAGAAGAAGAAGAAAAGTTCATTTATTTAATCATATTTCAATAGTATATACATTAACTGAATCATATATAAGTGCATACATGATGAAATTAATTGATAGTTAAAAAATAATTTTGTTAAACATATAAGGTATAAATAATAATTTAATTAATATATAACTATTAACCGGAACGAACAGGGCGAAGCTAAGTGGGAAGGTGTGGGATCAATTGACTCTGAAAAAAAAATTATTTTATAATATATGATAAATTTAAAAAAAAAATTAAATGTAATGAATAAATTGACCAACTGAAATTTTATAAATTTTTTAATATACAGGGCCAAATTAATTTTTTTTATAACTTTCTCAATAACATATTACTTCTACTCCTTTAATGTATGCATCTTCCTTTAATATTTTTAAAATAAATAATAATCTAATTTATATTATTTTTTGTAATATAAGAAATTTAAATATTTATCAACATATTTGTGATTAGAAAGGTGTATTAGGTATCATCAATAAAGGGTGTGTATATATATATATATATAATGTTATTACTTGTTATATTAACAATATTGTAATAAAATACATGTTTTACATATGTTGATATGCAATTAGTCAAAAAGTACAAAATTATCTATAAAAAATTGGCTCGAGGGCTGCACCCCCAAACCCCTAATATCAAAAGCTCATAACGTCTGAGTTTTTTTAAGAGAAAAAAAGAAAATAGAGAGATTTATTTTTGTAAAAATTCCTCCAAAAAATTTTCCTTTTTGATTTAGAAGAAAAATTACTAAAAACTTATATGACATATTAAAATGCCTAAATTATGTTTATAATAATTTTCAAAGAGTAAAATAATAATATACTCTTGCTTTATAATTTCCTTCCAATTTTTTTTTTTTTCTCTCTCTCTTTCTCTCATAAATTTTAATTTCTTTTTATTTTCTTCACTCTCCAAACTCAAAACAGTGTTTTACTTCACACTGAAATACAAACATTTTGGATTCAGCTTTTTCATACACATTTATACGCGAAACTGTTTATGTTTTGGCGCATAACGCAACTGTCATAAAAACAAAAAACAAGGAAGTTAGGATCATGTGTTCTATATAGAATGAGAAACTGTTCTCTGTCAAGCTACTACTACACCACTTTAACACTCAATCTAAAATCTTATCCCAAATCTTCAAACAAACAAGCCTTCAAATTCTCCACACTAGTATCCCCACTTCTTCAATATGAAAACCCATATCTTCCTCCTTTCCCACGCCGGACCCAAAGGCATGAATTTGCGAAACTCTTACAATTACCCCCACCAAGAAACCCAATTGTACACTATAAAACAATTCATGGCCAAATTGTGGTGTCTGGCTTTGGTTTTGATACTTTTCTTGCCAACATTCTCATTACCATGTATTCGAAATCGGATTGTTTAGGCAATGCATGTAAATTGTTTGATAACATGTCTGAAAGAAACTTGATAACTTGGTCCTCAATGATTTCGATGTATTCCCGACGTGGGTATAATGAAGAAGCTATAAGGGTGTTCTTGGAGTTTCGAAGGAGTTGGAATGAGAACCCAAATGAGTTTATATTAGCTAGTGTTATTCGTTCTTGCACACAGTTGGGTGGTGTGGAAAATGGTACTCAATTGCACAGTTTTGTTGTTAAGACTGGTCTTGATCAAGATGTTTATGTTGGTACTTCTTTGGTTGACTTTTATTCGAAAAATGTGGATGTCGAAGAGGCAAGATTGGTTTTTGATGATCTGTTGATAAAAAGCGCGGTTACTTGGACTACGATTATAGCAGGGTATGTGAAAAGTGGGCGGAGTGAAGTTTCGTTGCAATTGTTTAGCCAAATGAGGGAAACTGATGTTGTTCCTGATAGATATGTACTTTCCAGTGTTTTGAGTGCATGTTCTGTGCTGGGTTTTCTTGAAGGGGGAAAGCAAGTTCATGCTTATGTGTTAAGGAGGGGAACAGAAATGGATGTCTCAGTGAGTAATGTGCTTATAGATTTCTATGTCAAGTGCAGTAAAGTGAGAATAGGACGGATACTGTTTGATCAGATGGTAATCAAGAATGTTATTTCGTGGACCACAATGATTTCTGGGTACATGCAGAGTTCATTTGATTGGGAAGCCATGAAACTGTTTTCAGAGATGGGAAAATTGGGTTGGAAGCCTGATGGTTTTGCTTGCACTAGCGTTCTAACTTCGTGTGCCTCGCTAAAAGCTCTAGAACAGGGTAGGCAGGTGCATGCATACACTATCAAGGACAATCTTGATATAGATGAGTTTGTAATAAATAGTTTAATAGATATGTACTCCAAATGTGATTCATTGACTGATGCAAGAAGGGCTTTTAGTGTTATGGTCAATCCTGGCGTGATATCTTACAATGCAATGATTGAAGGCTATTCAAGGCAGGAAAATCTGTATGAAGCGTTGAATCTCTTCCATGAAATGAGGCTTAGAATGGTCCAACCAAGCCTTTTAACATTTGTTAGCCTTATTGGTGTATCAGCTTCGCTACTTGCTTTAGAACTGAGTAAGCAAATCCATGGTCTCATCATGAAATATGGGGTCTCTTTGGAAATATATGCTGGCAGTGCCTTAATAGATGTGTACGCAAAGTGCTCTTTTGTAAAAGATGCAAGGCTTGTTTTTGAGGAGATGAATGAGAAAGATATTGTAGTATGGAATGCTATGCTTTTTGGGTATGTCCAACAATCAGAAAATGAAGATGCTCTCAGGCTCTTCTTAGAATTACAATTTACGAGGCAGAAACCAAATGAGTTCACTTTTGTTGCTGTGATGACAGCAGCCAGTAACCTAGCTAGTCTCCCCCATGGGCAGCAGTTCCACAATCAGCTCATAAAAACAGGTTTAGACTTTGACCCATTTGTCACAAATGCATTAGTGGATATGTACGCCAAGTGTGGAAGCTTAGAAGATGCCAGGAAAATATTTAATTCCACAGTTTGGAGAGATGTGGTATGTTGGAATTCAATGATATCGACATATGCCCAACATGGAGAAGCCGAAGAAGCTCTTAAAATGTTCAAAGGAATGATAAAGGAGGGAATTCAACCCAATTATGTCACATTTGTTGGTGTGCTTTCGGCCTGTGGGCATGTAGGGCTTGTAGAAGATGGATTCCGACACTTTGATTCAATGTCTAAGTTTGGGATTGAACCAGGTACAGAACATTATGCTTGCATGGTTACTCTCTTGGGCCGTGCTGGTAAATTATCTGAGGCAAAGGAGTTCATTGAGAAAATGCCAATACATCCGGCAGCAATAGTATGGAGGAGCTTGCTCAGTGCCTGTAGAATTGCTGGTAATGCTGAACTAGGTAAACATGCGGCAGAAATGGCTATTTCAAATGATCCAGAGGACAGCGGATCATATATATTACTTTCAAATATTTTTGCGTCTAAAGGTATGTGGGCTGATGTTAAGAAGGTGAGGGAAAAAATGGATTGCAACAAGGTGGTGAAAGAAGCAGGCTGCAGTTGGATCGAAATGAATAATGAGGTGCACATGTTCACCGCAAGAGACAGAAGTCATCGCCAGTCCGATTTGATATATTCATTTATCGATAATTTGATATATCATATCAAAGGGTTGGGTAATGTGCCAGACACTACTACACTTTCTATCAAGAACTGATGGAAGAAAATCATTGCAATTTTATAATTGAAATCCATGGTTTCAATCTCTGATTTATCAGGTTGTGCAAATCTGCTCTCGGCAGCTCAGCATAATGATCTTGGACTCAGAGATTAACTTCAAAGAACATTCAGGTTCTGTCCTTTTCTTGACTAGGCAGAGTAGATGCATGGTTATTCAGCTGCTGTGTTTGAGCTTTAGTGTTGCTTAATATTTACGTAATTCTCGATTTGTTGATGTAATGCAGCAGCTAAAATTTGTAGCTGAAGGAGGAACACCATTGGGTTTTCTGTTTCCAGATTACCAGAGCCAAAAGAAAATAAAATAAATAAGAGAAAGAGATCATGATTTACTGAATTTAGAAGTAAATGTTCTGAAGTATTTATTTTCATTTTTGGTTAGGGTTTAAGAATTACTTTTACAGAACCGTCTTTTGGCACTGATGGCTGAGATTCATGTCATTCACTGGTTAATGAGGCTCATGCATTTTCCGCTACAGTCTAGTTTCCACAAGCATGCCGAATCACCTCTGTTGCAAGATTCTTGATTCATATTTAATATGTAAGCACATGTCAGTTGTTACTCACTGTCTTTACTAGATTCGCTCAAGTATTAGCTCATGAAAAGATGGTGTAGTAGTCATCTACTCATAGTTGGTATTTTTATGTCTACAGAATTTTTTTTCTTTTAGAAAAATATGGAATAGACAGGCTTTCCTTTTGCTTTGATGCTAAAGATATAGAGGGATTAGATGTATAATTGATGGGACAAATCTTTTTCAGCTTTACAGTCCAAGAGTGATTACTTGAAACTTGAAAGTAAGAATATAGTTGATAGGTTATTGTTCATGTTAAGTGATATATATATATATATATATATATATGTATATACACACATATATTTGTTTCTTCTCACGTGTGCTGCAAGTTCTACTCGATTTCTAGGGCTGATTCTTCTCCAATATTGTTGATAGAGTAGTCTTCTATCTTTGTTACTTTATGATCAGAGCCTGTTTATTGCCTTGGGCATGCCTCCCCCCCCCCCCCCCACCCCCACACCACAATAAACTTGTTTGTTTGTTAAATCTTTTCCTATAATGCAGCATTGGGTAAGAAAGCTGGGTTGATAGCTGCTAACGTTCCCTTTCAGCTCTCAATTCAGCCAGAAATATGTTGCAGAATATTGTAAAACGGGTTGGGTTAGGATGAAGTTGCAAACTCAAGACCATCGGTCGGTTGAAGCCAGCCTTGCCGACACGTCATTACCAGTTGAATCAACGTGTGAGATTCAAAAGTTCCGCACGGCGTCATTTGGCGAAGGCGCAACGACCAAATGAGAACTGATCGGCACAAACAAGTTCTGATTTGGTGCCATTGTAAAACAGAGCTTCTTGGCGTTAAACCGCTGCGAGCGAAGATTGAAATTGAAAGGAACCTACAAGCGACCATGTAAAATAGAGAAACCACGTATTGATCTAAAACTGTGCTTCTTCATTATTAAGAACAGATTCATCTAAAAACAGAGGTTCTTCATTCTTGGTCTTTGATTGTCCTCATCAACAGCTGTAGGTGATAATATTGAGGTTAGTATCTATAAATGAGTTGAACAATAGTAATGATACTAAAAAGAAATATTTGATGCAATAAACTCCAA
The DNA here is from genome assembly GCA_020205615.1 of Panax quinquefolius. Taxonomy (NCBI): domain Eukaryota; kingdom Viridiplantae; phylum Streptophyta; class Magnoliopsida; order Apiales; family Araliaceae; genus Panax; species Panax quinquefolius. The sequence goes on from CM035169.1 coordinate 34,685,628, forward strand.
TATATAGTAGTAATGAAGTTATAAGTTATAAATTTAGAAGAAAAAAAATTGTAAGTTATAAAGTAATGTCCCTCTTGCACATGTACAGAGTATATGTTGTATTTTCTTGTCTCAATCCTAAGAGTCACACTTTTTGATTTAGATAGTATGTTCTTCACATCATATTTGATTCCCTCCCCCAGCTTTCTGTACTAAAGGCAATGCGTATCTTCACTTCCTTAGTTCCATACATGTTGTTTAAGTAGCTTATTGTTTGCTTCTGGAATTCTGTAGGTACAAAAAGTTCGACAAGAAAGAAATATTGTTATGTTTGTAATATTTCATTTGTTTTGAAAGTCGAAACATAGAAAGAACTAAATGGAGGAGAGAAGTTGAGAAGGTGTTCCACTCGTTGAAAGTTACATAGGACAAAAATTTAATTCGGAGGAGGATGCGTTTGATTTCTATAATAATTATGGAAGAAAGTTAGGTTTGATTTCTATAATAATTATGGAAGAAAGTTAGGATTTAGTGTGAGGAAACAATATGTAAACAAAAACAAGCTCGGTGTTGTTACTTCGAAGGAGGGTGAGCAGATGGAAGTAATAGTAGTGGGCAAGAAAAAGAGAGTTAGACTACCTAGTAGATTTAATTGTCAAGCAAAAATGAATGTAGTACTTGATAAAACAATACAAAAGTACGTTGTCAACGGCTTTGATGAGAATCACAATCACTTATTGCACATTCCTGAATGCATTCATTTGATGCGATCTCAACGGGATGTAGCCAAAACACAAGCGATTGAGATTGAATTAGCATATAATTCTGGAATAAAATCCAAACAAACCCATGAGTTGATGTCTAGACAAACTGGAGGGAAGGATTGTGTTGGTCACACAAGATCAGATCACAAGAATCATTTACAAACAAAAAGGCAAAGAGATATGAAATACGGTGAAGCTTTCAGTCTCTTATTGTACTTTCAGAAGCAGTTGTCTGAAAATTCGTCATTCTTTTATGCAGTCCAATTAGACAACGATGAGCAGATAACAAATATATTTTGGGCAGATGCAAAGATGATAATCGATTATGCTCAATTTGGGGGAGGTCGTAACTTTTGATACCACTTACAAAACAAATAGTTCGTATAGACCTTGTGGTGTTTTTGCAGGTTTTAATCACCATAGGCAAGCTGTTATATTTGGTGCAACATTAATGTACGATGAGACAACACCGTCGTTTGAGTGGTTGTTTTGCAGTTTTTTGGATGTCATGTCCCAGAAGAAACCCATTACAATATTCACTGATCAATATCATGCAATAGCAAGTGCATTATCATCAACAACGCCGGACACATATCATAAGTTGTGTACTTGGCATATTGCTCGAAATTTGTGAAACGCATGTCCCCCGTGATGAAAGAAGACAGTAAAGAATTTCTACAAACATTTATGAATTGTGTCTATAAATATGATGATGAGTCATCATTTGAAAATGCTTGGGCTGAAATGATCGCTAAGTATAAAGTTGAGTCAAATGACTGGATGCAATGTACATATTCATTGAAAGAAAAATGGGCAAGATGTTATACTAACAAGACTTGTTCTTTGGGAATGAGGAGTACACAACTCAGTGAGAGCTTGAATGCAGATATCAAAAATTACTTAAGCTCGGGAATTAATTTGGTACAATTATTCACACATTTCAACTAATTGCTTGAGGCTAAGAGATATAAAGAGTTGGAGGCCGAGTATGAGGCAAGGGAGAGAGTACAATATGGCAGGGTGAAGAGGACGCCAATGTTGAATGAAGTTTTCATTCACTATACCCCTGCAATATTTTCTGAATTCGAAGAACAATTTGATAAGTCATTTTGCCTTGTTATAAAGTCAGTTGAGGAGAAGGAGGAAGGACAATTCGAGTACGTAGTAACTTACTTTGGGAGCGATAAAATACGAACTGTTATAGGCAACCCTACTCGCCAAGAAGTTGTGTGCTCATGTAAAATGTTCGAGACAAAAAGAATCTTATGCTCTCATACACTGATTGGAAGCACGGGATTGGGTGGAACGTGCAGGTTGCGTACGTTGAGTTGAATGTAATGTGCAATTAGAGGTGGAATAACTTTGATTAAAACTAGGTTGTTGAGACATATTGAAGCAGTATGCTATTACTAAGAAGAAGAACCAGTTGGGTGGAGATGGGTGAAGATGAAAGAAACATATAAATGCTATATGTAAGGAGGAGGAAGAAGAACCAGTTGGGTGGAGATGGGTGAAGATGAAAGAAACAGATAAATGCTATATGTAAGAAGGAGAAGGATCAATTGGCGCCAAATCTCCCGCTCAATCTTGATTCGTTCCGTTCTATATACTGTGATCATACATCAATCGATTCGCATGACGCCAATCTTCGTTTCGATCTTCGATCGTCAATTACTTCTTATTGTATTTGATTGCTACATCCGATTGATCGTTGCGCCTTCGCCAAACGACGCCGTGCGGAACTTTTGAATCTCACCCGTTGATTCAATTGGTAATATGACGTGTCGGCAATGCTGACTTCAACCGACCGATGTTCTTGAGTTTGCAACTTCATCCTAACCCAACCCTTGTAAAACAGCTAACCATATGATGACCTGAAGGAGCAAAGGAAATACAACTTTACCCTAGTAGGAAGTGGGCAAGTGGCTGCTGCCAGACCCCTCGTCAGTTTGAAGTAATTGCAAATCCTTAACGTGGGTGTTTCATGCAAATTCGCAAAACCAGCAGATCAAACATTTGTAATACCAAATCTTTTTCTATATATATATATATATATATTGAAAATGTTTGAAATTATAATACTATAAATACCAAATCTTTTTCTATAATTAGGAAATAGAAATGAAACTTTAAAAACGTTTAATAAAATAAAGGCAATTTTGTCTAACATAAATATTTTATTCTCGATGATACACTAGCATGGTATGAAAATTCTTAACAAATTCATAACATAAAATTATATTTGTCATACCTGACAATAAGGTTTCATTATACTTTTTTTGGGGTACGTTTTCTTAATATTCACTCGCATTAGGACCGAAGGCATTTTGTCCGAGTGTTATTACCCAACCCATGTTAATAATAATGAGGTTGGGAGTTCGAATCTTGGCATGTCAAGGTAGGGCGTGTGAGTGTGTTCAAATTAGCAACAAAAAAAGAGTAAAAAAAGGCTAAAAAATACTATAATTTTTATTTATTTCTATCTTTTATCTTTTTGAGAAGTTAATACTATTATAATTCGATTTTAAAGAAACATTATTTCATCACAGGGGAAAAAACTTGGGAAATATGTAAGTAGAGATTATGTGCATTGGTGAATTTTTCATAGTTGACTCTTTTTATACGAGTAATATTATGAATTTTAAAATTTTGATCTCAAATGACATGACATTATACATTGAATATTTTAGTGATAATTTATAACATGCATTAGACTTATGATGACACATCACTTTTTGAGACCAAAAATTTAAAATTCCTAATGATGACAACTTAGCCTCGGATCGGGGGTCTTCAACTAAGGGTATAAACGAATCGAGTCGAGCTAAGTATTGAGTTTCTTAGATTTGGTTCACAAAATTTATGGAGTATAAAATAAGGTTTGATTGAGGCTCATTTAGCTATCGAGTTGAGCACGATTCCGAATCGATCCCGAGCAGTTTGAACTTTTCGATCCGAGTATCAATAGAAAATTATAATTTGAAAAGGTTCGAGTAATTTATCGAATTTTAAAATTTGCTCATATTTGACTCATTTATATTTCGAGTCGAGCTCGAATCAAACTTTTAGTCAAGCGAGTACGAATCAAACTCAAAATGTTTACTCATTTTACAACCTTATCTTCAACTACGATCCCTGTCCACATGTACAAACGCTTTCACGATATAAAACGATCCTTGTTCACCTAGACCTCTGATGTAACTACTAGTGAATAGAACTGACAGATAAGTAATCAATTTAGGTTTAATTTTCTAGTGTAAAAAGTATTTAATTAAACAGTGACTTTTTCAGGTGAGTGGTTAGCATGAAGTTCATTTTTGGGTAAATTGATCAGTTGACCAATAAAGTACTGACACGTAGGCGAGACTCTATGTGTGTCAGCATTTTATTGGAGAATTGATCAATTTACCCAAAAATTAACTTCATACTAACCGGATCCATTTTCCAGACATATGTGGACGGTAGGTGTAAGACCTCGAATTTTATGAAATAAAAGTATTCAATTTTCCTATTCATTAAATAGTTAAATTGATAAAAGTTTAAAGTTATGGGTGAAATGTGCAAATTTTTCAAAATACGCAAGTGGTTATAAAATATTCATTGTTGTCGGGAAATATTCGTTTGGTCGTGGAATATTTTTCCGTTTGGGAATATTAAATACGATTCGCTATTGGTCTTTTGTTGTCCCGTAATGGATAACCCGGAAGAAGAAAATGACAATATTGAATAACTGGCGAGTTATTCACAAATTAACAATTGTTGGAATACCCGGTTGGTAGTAAAAAAGTAATACGTTGTTGCGTAGCTTTTGAATTACCAGATTGCACATTATTTTTTTCAATTATTGATTCTTATGTAAGAAGGCACTACTCAATAATTGTTACGAAGAATTCTTATTCAATATTTTATTTTATTGATTCAATAATTCTTTGCGTTGATATTTTATATTATTGTTTCAATAATTGTCAACGCACAAGATCTCCATTATCGGATCAATAATTCATATTATTTGAATAATATTATTAGATACCATTATTGGCAATGTCTAGAAAGTTTCACATCGAGAGAGGTTTGGTCACCTAATCAAGGCCAAGAGTGAGAGAAATCCTTATCGGAAAGCCCCCCTCTTTCCTGAACCGCACTGGTTGTTATTATTGTGATTCTGTAATATTATTTATGAATAATTAATTATTAATTTATATGATAAGAAAATATTTATTTGATGCGGATATAAATGATGGATTTATTTATGTGGTTATAAATGAAGGAATTAATGTTGAGGTGTTTTATCAGTATTTTGTAGGATTTGAGGTATTAAAAGATCAAATTGGTGTTCTTAAAGCTCTATTGCGTGAGTTATAATTTTGATCTGACCATTGGATCGTTATGATTTTTGGATATGTTATACATATATAAGTTGAGTATATGTTCACAAACTTTGAACCGTTAAAAATGAACGTATGATTTGTTATGAATTTTAAGAGGTAACTGATTCGAAAATTAGGTTTTGGTGGAAAATTCTAGAATTGAGTGGACTCCACTTTTAGTTGTTGGGGAAGATGGCTGATTTTTGGTGGGTGGAATAGTAGTAGGTAAAGCCATCAGGTAGCAGGTCAAGTCTGCTTCGGCGTGGTAACATTTTCCTATAAATAGAGGGCTAAGTTAGAATTGAAAATCACACCAGAATTCATAAGTTTTCTCTTTTTCTCTCTCTAGATTATCGAGTGTATTTTGTGAGTATTTAGATACTTGGTGAGTTGCTATTCATCAGTGCAAGTTTCTTTCAGCGTCATATCCAATATCTAGTCAGAAGTGCTGCTCTTTTGAGGTAAGGGATAGTAAGGGATTGTAAGGGATAGTAAGGGATATTAAGGGATGTTATATTCTTCATAATGATGTTATTCTTTCAATATCATTATACTGAAATATTGGTATGGATTTTATTGTGGAATTTCTACCTTTTTGAGTCGGGCTTACTATTCACGTATACGGCACTATTCATGCATATGGCACTATTTACGTATATGATGTTGGGAGAATGCATATTATGATTTGATGTTTTAATGCATGTGTTCATGATTATTTGTAAGGTCCTTTAAAGAATATATGTACAAGGACTTAGTGATAAATCAAAATTGTTAGGTTGATCTAAGTTTTCAACGTGTATCATTCTGTTCTAGAATGTATAGATAGAAAGATCAAAACTGTTAGGTTGATTTTGAGATGTAATAGATTAGTCTTGAAGAAATCGTAGTGCATCAATCTGATCAACATTGTAGAAGTCAAGGTAGAAAACGTAGAGCCTGAAGATTGTAGTGTGTCTGCCTTAAAAGGGGACTCTTCGGAAATCGTAGAGTGGTCCCAACGTTCACCAAGCTAACTCCACGATCGTCGTAGTGTCTTTGAAGGAAGCGTGAAGTTTATAAGTCAACGATCGTAGTGTGGTCTCGGAACGTAGAGTCAACAACGTGAGCAAGAGAAGATTGTAGTGCATGAAAGTTTAAGAGAAATCGTAGTGTTCTCGACTGATAGCATCGTAGTATGCAAGTCAAAGCCACTGCGATCTTAACCGTAGAACATCACGATCCAATCGTAGAGCATCATCTGTTTCATATCAGAAAACGTCAAGCCTCATGAGTTGTTAAGTTAATATACGAGGAATGGATCCCATATCCGCAAAGGCTCATCGGCCCCGAATATATGAAATATCCTTAGTATGCAACAAAGAAGCGTATTGAAGAAGCTAAGGATAGTACTATGGATAAGAGGACAAAACACCTTTTCGGTGGTAGGTGAGAAAGCGACTGCGATGTCGATGAGCGAATGCGAGAATTCAGAGATGTGCAGAAATGTCTCCATCGCAGCACAGAAAGTTCAGAAGCATTTAATGCCACAATTGTGAGACCCCAGATTTTATTAATAAAGATTTAAATTTGGTCGAAATAATTTTTTTAATATTATGGTGTGAATTTGAGATAATATTATAGTTGTGGGTAGTATTTATAAATTTTGCAAAGTATGCAAGTGGTTATATTATATTCGATTGGTGGGGAATATTGGTTTAGCGAGGGAATATTAAATACAACTACTCAATCATTGGTGGACCCCATTAATAGCGAGTTATTGTCGGATTGAGAAAACGACAAAAATATTTTATTGAAATAACGGCGGAAGTTTTCTAGTAGTTCTTTGTTGAACTACTCGGTAGTAAAATACGAGAATGTCGTGTGGTTGCATAAGAAGCGCGCGGTATTGATTATTGATGCTTATGTGAGAAGTCACTCGGTTTGATTCCATTATTGTCGATTAATAATATGAATTATTATAGCGATAATGACGTTTTATTTTATTCAGTATTATTAACGTAATAAAAGCGAAACATCTTTTATATAAAATAGAATACTTTATTAAAGTTATTCTATAAATAGAATATATTATATTTTATTATGCATAGTGTTGCATAGTGTTTTGCATAGTATTGCATAGTGTTTGCATAGTAAAATGTTTTATATAAATAGAATATATTATATTTTATTTAAAAGATTTTCTTTAAATATGGACCGTCGATTAAAGTAAATCAATACGGGATAGTTTCATGGATTAATTCTTATGCATTCCATTTTCCTATAAATGAAGCTCATTCCTTCATTATTTTCTTACGAATTCATTGAAACTACTAGAGAGAAATTATAGAGAGAATTATAGAGAAAATTATAGAAAGAAAGAAGAGTATTACGCTACTTCACTACTTCTATATTAGGTTCTTTTTACGGTAAGGGGTGTTATTCTTTCTTCTTGAAGAGAACTTACATTATTCCATTCACTATTATTCTGTTGGAATAACTTTGTAAAAGTGGCATACCCTATACATAACCTCGTATATGCCAGATACCCTATACTTGGTGAAATCCTTATGTTATTCCATTGCTTATTATTACATTGGAATAACTTTTGTATACGCCAGTTTACCCTATACTTGGTGACATTCTTCTATTATTCTATTGGAACATCACATCATGTGTTTTACACCAGGACTTGGTTCCGATTTTATTATTATACATTGGAACATCACATGCGTGTGTTTTACATCCGGACTGGTTCCGTCTTTATCATTCTGTTGGAATATCCTATCGTGTGTTTTACACCGGACCGGTTCCATCTTTATTATTACATTGGAACATCACGCTTGGTATTAATTTCACACGACTGGTTCCGTTATTATTATTACGTTGGAATAACTTTGTCATGGGCAATCTGCATGCATGGTGATTTCTTTTGTTATTCCATTCTTTATTATACTCGGTTGGTTAAAACTTTGACTTCTATACTCCATGAAATTAGTAGAATATCCTTGATATATTTGCGTTTCATCCAAGATCTTCTCATGGAAATATTCTTACGATCATTCTTGAATTTTACTCTGTAAAAACAATATTATGTTGACAATTTGGACGTTAATAATTCATGGATTAAATAATTCTTGAACTTGTTTTATTGAATTACTATGTCATTGTCATCATCCTCATGTTATATTATGTTATCTTTGGCTTACGTGCATAGATGAACTTAGTATGATTATGACCGAGGATCATTCGGTATAATCATGACTTGATATAAATGATGTGACAAAAGTCCTCGGTGGCTTCATGTAATGCGATGATGGATAGTTTTTGTATGATTATGACTGGGGGTGATTCGGTTTAGTCATGACCATTGATAATTTGATGAAAATCCTTGACCGTAGGTACGGGGATGATTAGATGTGGTGGTTTATTTATTGTTCGAGTCTCAACGATAAAAATTGATGAAAACCTTTTAAAACCTAAAAGATAGTAGACTTTATTCTCTCTTGACTCTTTTAATGGATTGCTTATTCACCGCAGATTAAACTGGTTTGTCTATTGTATTTTATCGGTTTAACTTTGTTGAAGGCTAATGATAATTTATTCTCGCATTATCTTAGTCCTAATATTTTCTTCTTTGGGCTAGTTGAGCTCACCCTTTTTCTTTCACCGTTCTCTTGTGAAATGAGAACATATTTGGGACTTGACAGTGGGGAAGCGGAGTAATGGTCCGGAGGATAGCATTAGTAGTCCTCACTATTACGTGAAATAGTGTGATAATAGTTGTAATGAGGACTCCTTTTGAGTTTGTATAATATCTAGTAGATAATATTTGTATTCAAACTCACGGTTTATGTCGTATTGTATTACCTACGCTTATATTAGTAAGTTGTATTTGAATTTATGTACCATGTAAGTGGCGACCCAAGATGGGTGATGTATACCTAATTTTGGGGGCGTCACGGTTGGTATCGAGCTTAGGATATGATCCTGGCCAAGATGCGAGATAAGAACTAGAGGGGAGAGGCGGGGAATTCCTTCGCTAGTATGACCTACCTAAGTTTATTTGGTATTTGATTGGTCACGAATATAGGGATAATTTGTTAAATGTCAATTAACCCTTGTTTTGTGACAACGATGTTTGAGAATGGCATGAAAAATGCCGAGATAAGCAATGAAGCACATGAGAGTGTTGATTCGGTTCAAACAAAAGGTAACGACCAACAACACGATAATAATCATCTTCGTGGCAATGGCCATTATCGAACAATGATAACCATCGTGGGGAAATTATCATGCTAAGAATGGTAACCACTTGATTGGTAATCATGGCAAAGATAATAAGTGGAAATTTCAAGAGAAGAAGGTCATTTAGCTCGATTTTGTCGATATAAAGTGAAGTCAAGTCCAATTTGGGATAGTCAGAAGACCGAAATTTTTTTTAAATAAAAGGAATTTCCTTTATTTATTATTTTGAAATAGTAAGGGTTGATTTGATTAATGTGGATAGTTAAGGGTTAAATACACAAATATTTCAAAATAAGCAAGTGGTTATAAAATATTCATTGTTGTTGGGGAATATTCGTTTTGGTCGTGGAATATTCAGAAATGCTTTCTGGGAATATTAAATGACCAGTAGCATGACCATGTGTGGGCCCCATAACGAAAAGCGATTGGATGAAGAAAGCGACAAATATAAGTTGGTTAAAAATAACGGCGTAGTTATTCTTAATTAAGATTTATTGGAATACCCGGTGGTTAAAATACAAGAATGTCTGGCGTGGTTGCAGACAAGAAGCATTACCGGTATTACGCAGTATTGTTGAATTATTGATCCTTACGTAGAAGGCACTTTACTCAATAATTTTCACGGTGAATTCTTATTGATATTTTATTTTATTGATTCAATAATAATTGCTGCGTTGATATTTTATATTATTGTTGTTCAATAATTGTCATTTTGACATTATCTCCATTATCGGATCAATAATTCATATTATTTGAATAATATTATTAGATAGCATTATTGGCAATGTCTAGAAAGTTACATCAAGGAGAGGTTTGGTCACCTAATTGCGGCGCCAAGAAGAGGAGAAATCTTATCTGAAAGCCCCTCTTCCAGGAGCGGCTGGTTGTCATAATTGTGATTTCGTAATATTATTTGTGAATAATTAATTATTGATTCATATGATAAAGAAATATTTATTTTATGTGGATATAAATGATGGATTTATTTATGTGGTTATAAATGAAGAAATTATTGTTGAGGTGTTTTATCAAGTATTTTACCGATTGGAGGTATTAAAAATTAAATCAAGGGTTTTGAGATATATTATGGGGTTATAATTTTTAATCCGAACGTTGGATTGTGGTAATTTTTGGGTATGTTATACATACATAAGTTGAGTATATGTCCACAAATTTTGAACAAATTAAAAATGCACGAATGATTTGTTGTGAATTTTAAGAGGTGCTTGATTCGAAAATTAGGTTTATAATTGATTTTGGTGGAAAATTCTAGAATTGAGTGGGCCCCACTTGTGGTTGGTGAAGAAATGTGCTGAATTTTATTTCAAATGTGGTGGGTGGCAATAGTAGCGAGTAAAGCCATCGGTAGTGCAGTCAAGTCTGCTTGGTAGGGCTAACATTTTCCTATAAATAGAGGCTAAGTTAGAATTGAAAATCACACCGTAAACAAAGTTTTCTCTTTCTCTCTATATTGTTGAGCGTATTTTGTGAGTATTTAGATACTTTGAGAGTTCTTTATTGCTCAAGACAAGTTTCATTCAACATCACTTGAGACCTTTCCTTCGGAAATCTTGATTCTTTGAGGTAAGGGATATTATTTTTTTTCGTAATGATATTATTTCTTCAATATCATTATCTTTGAAATGTTGATCTGAAGTTTTTATCAAATTTGGAACTTTTTCATGTCTGGGGTTACTATTCATGAGTTACTATTCATGAGTTACTTATTCATGAGTTCTTATTCACGAGTTCTTATTCACGAGTATTATTCATGAAGCGTGAAAATATTTTTTTTGTGGAATTTCTATCTTTTGGTGTCTGAGTTACTATTTACGTATACTCAAGACTATTCACGATATCTGACTATTCACACGTATATGGCACTATTCATAGAAAAATGAAAATTTTTTCTTTTTGTCCAAAACATCTATTCGGATACTAGCTTTGATTGTATCCATGTTTTGATCATTCTTGAATTTTACACCACTATGATTATTTTTGAGGTATTGTTGGACATGGATAAAACAAAGTACGAATCATTAATCCTTAATCCTTGTCATTTTGTTTCTTTGGATTCGTTTCTTTAAAAATATATTTTCATCATCCTCGATCTTAAATGATGATATTATTGAATATCTTTGGCACAGTAGTGCAAAGATGAATGATTTCTGAAGAATATCTTTGGCTGTAGTGCAAAGATGAGCAGTGTTTAAATGAACATGACCAATCGATGAATATCTTTGGCACTGTAGTGCAAAGATGAGCAGTGTGTTGAGATGAAATACGACCGGTGATGAATATCTTTGGCTCAGTAGTGCAAAGATGAATGTTTGATTTGAGATGAATATTGATTGATGTTACTGAGGATAAAATATTGATGATGAATTTGTTAAATTCATAGATTATAGTAGATTTCATTCTCTACGTAACTCTTCTATGAATTATTATTTCATTGCGAATATTGATCGAAACTTGTTGTCCTATTGTATTCTATTAAATTTTTCCTGTTGAAGACTAACGATAATTTGTTGTATATTATCTTAGTCATAATATTCTTCTTGAGCTAGTTGAGCTCACCCTTTTCCTTTTGTTCCATTCTTCTCGGAGGCGAGAATATAGCGAGTGCAGAGTAGCCTGGGGTATGGAATGAAGGTTTTAGAAAGGATTGTTTAGTAGTCCTCACCATTTTGTAAAATAATGTATCAATAAATGTGATGAGGATTTATTTGAGTATAAATATTATCAGAAGATAATATTTGTATTTAAACTCACGATTTTTCTTGTTGTAATAATAAAGTTGTAGTTGTTTTACGTACCATGTATTGACAACTCAGAATGGGTGATGTATACCTATTTTGGGGCGTCGCGGTTGGTATCGAGCTTAGGGATATGATCTCTGGCGGAGATCGGGAATAGAACTAGGAGGGGAGAGGCGAGTAAATCCTTCGCTAGTGTGTCTACCTAAGCTTATTTGTTAGTTGGTCAAGTATATAAGGGATATTATGTGATATATTGATTTCCTTAATTAACCCTTGTTTTATGACGATATTTGAGAATGTCGATTGAGAATATTAATGATGGAGTAAATGAGGCCAGTGGAGATGCTGTCTTTACCAGCGAGGAGAACGTCTGTAACAGTGGCAATGTTCCTCCCATGAACAACACCATGGAGCGAGATGATGAGCGAGGGGATGTTTAGAAGTTTTTGCAGTTCATGCAAAATCGACGAGGAGACTCGTGTTCAAAATCTGAGGAGGAAATGATAGCAATTCACGGGTTGTCACTGACCAAGAAGTTCAAAGAGTTGGGACCACGAATTTAAGGGAAAGCGATCCGATCATGGCGGAAACATGGGTCAAGCAAATTACCAAGATATTCGATGTCTTGGGATGCGGAGGAACAGAAGGTTCCATTCGCCACCTTTATGTTCCGTGGCGAAGCGGACTCATTGGTGGGAGTGCGTGAAGCGTACCCATCCGGTACTTTTCGGCATGTCTTGGGAGGCGTTTGAGAGACTATTTAATGACAAATACTTTCACGAAAGTGTTCGTCATATGAAGGAAGTGGAGTTCGTGATTAGAAGCAAAACAACATGGCGGTGTCTCGATGCGAGGCAAAGTTTGAGAGTTATCGAGTTTGCACCTCATTTGGTGGAGAATGAGGAGCGATGACGCGGATGTTTCTTAGAGGTTTGAAACCCGTCGATATCTCAAGATTCTCATTCTCATAAACTTTCTCTTTATTCAGAGATGTTGTAAATGAGGCTCAATTATTAGAAGCGAGATAACGAAATGCAGTCATTGAGGACCATGGCGAGGATCGTACAGAGAGCAGATCAGCGTAATAATGATAACTACGGAGAAAGAAAAACCAGATGAATGTAAATGGTAACCCTGGGTGGTAATCATGGTCGGAAAAGCGAAGAAGAAGCGAGTCGGGAGGAGATTTTAAAAAGAGGAGATTTAACAACGACTATGTGAGACGGTGACATAAAGTCTAAAGAAGAATCGGTTCTAAGGGAGGAGATCGACCACTTTGGTCATAATCGAGGAACCCAAACGAGGTGATCACGGGTAAGCTATTTATAAATTCTTACGAAGTTTATACCTTACTTGATACCGGTGCTACCCATTCATTTATCTCTCCCTGCATGTGCTCAACGTTTAAACTTGACTCGGAGAAATTAGACTTTGATCTATCTGTGGAAACTCAGTTAGGAGAAACTTTCATCACATCCTTTGTTTATAAATCTTGTTTGATTCAAGTTGGCACCATTACCTTACTTACCATTGACCTTATCTCTTTAAAGATACTTGCTTTTGATGTGATTTTAGGGATTGATTGGTTAACTACTCATCATGCCAAAATTGATTGTTTTCGTAAGGTTGTTAGTTTTCATATTCCTAACCAACTGTTATGCAATTCAAGCAACTAAACCATTAAAATCAATCATTTATCATATCTAATCATAAAGCTATTCGTTTATTGAAAAGCGGATGTCAAGCTTTCTTAGCCCATGTTATGGATTTGAATAAAGACACGTCAAATTTGAATAATATTCTGTTGTTATTGACTTTCCCGACGTATTTCAGAAGAACTTCCGGTCTACCCCGAGCGTGAAGTTGAATTCTTTATTGATCTTGAACACGGTACAAAGCCCATTTCTAAAACCCCATATCGAATGGCTCCTATTGAACTTCGGGGAGTTAAAGGTCCAACTACTGAGGAATTGTTGGACATTGGTTTCATTAAATCTAAGTACATCTCCTTGGGGTGTGCTCTGTTTTATTTGTAAAGAAGAAAGGCGGGAGTATGCGACTTTGTAGATGACTATCGGGAATTGAACCATGTCACCATCAAGAATAGGTATCCTCTACCTCGTATTGATGACTTGTTTGACCGATTGCAAAGGGCACAATTCTTTTCAAAAATCGATCTTCGATTACGGATATCATCATTTGAAGATTAGGCGAGGATATTCAAAGCGCCTTGAGAACTTCGGTATGGGCATTATGAATTCTTAGTCATGTCTTTCGGACTAACTAATGCTCCTATGACTTTCATGGATATGATGAACCGAAAGTATTCAAGGAATATTTGGATCGGATTCGTTGTTGTCTTTATTGATGACATCCTTATATATTCCAAAAGTCGTGAAGATCATGAGCACCATTTGAAGTTGGTACTCCAAAGGCTTCGTGAAAACCAACTATATGCCAAATTGAAGAAATGCGAGTTACGGCTTGAGGAAGTAGCATTTCTTGGGCGCGTGGTGTCAAAAACATGGAGTATCTGTTGATCCGTGAAGATTGAAGCAATACAAAGTTAGAGCAACCGAAGTCGGTGTTGAAGATCACGTAGCTTTTTGGGCTTAATTTGGTTATTATCGGAGATTCGTGGAAGGTTTTCTCGAATCGCTACTCCATTAACTCGGCTAACTCGAAGGATCTGAAATTCGTTTGGGCGAAGAATCACGAGAAAAGTTTCCAAGAGCTTAAGAGGAGACTTATTTTAAGACTGTTCTAACAATACCATCTGGTTCGGATGGATTTGTTATCTCTGGCGATGCTTGAGCAAAGGGTTAGGATGTGTTCTCATGCAAGCGTGGGAAAGTCATAGCCTTTATGCCTCGCGACAACTTAAAAGAGTATGAGAGGAATTATCCTACTCATGATCTAGAGTTAGCGGCGATCGTTTTTCGCTTAAAGATATGGAGGCACTATCTATATGGGGAGAAAGTGGAGATATATTCGGATCATAAAAGCCTTAAATATTTCTTCACTCAAAAGAACTCAACATCATGGCGGCAATGACGTTGGCTCGAGCTATTGAAAGACTACGACCACACTATTGATACCACCACGGTAAAGCGAACGTGGTAGGTGACGCATTGAGTAGAAGATCATATCATGGAACGAAAGTGCGATGATGTCAAGTATCGCGTAGAGCCAACTTTAATAGAAAAAGTTAAGGTTGCTCGAGCCAGCGAACCGAGGCGATGCGCGTATGAAGAAGAAAGTACAAGAAGGAGCTATTTAAGCGAGAATTGATGAAGAAGGAATACTTGAGTCCACTCTAGACTTTGTGTTCCTAACGACTCGATTTGAAGTACAAGATTATGATGGAGGCACACAATACACCATTTGCAATCCATCCTGGAAGTACTAAAATGTATCGTGATCTTGACATACATTTTGGTGGAATAATATGAAGAGAGAGATTGCAAAGTTTATCTCGATGTGTTTAACTTGCCAGCGTGTAAAGGCGGAGCATCTAGTACCTAAGGGTCCGTTGCAACCACTTGAGATTAGGAATGGAAGTGGGAACACATTACCATGGATTTCGTTCACGGGTCTTCCTACGGTTTCTCAAGGCATCAATCTTATTTGGGTTATTGTTGATAGATTAACCAAGTCTGCTCATTTCTTGCCGTCACGGAGACTTATTCACTTGAGCGTCTTGCTAGTATGTACGTAAATGAGATTGTGAGGTTGCATGGCATGCTGTATCCATAGTTTCGGATCGTGACCCAAGATTCACTTCAAGATTTTGGGTTAGCTTACAAAAAGCTATGAGCGCAGTTTGCGATTTAGTTCGCATACCATCCCCAAGCGGACGGACAATCGAGAGAGGACTATTCAAACTCTTGAAGATTTATTAAGACTACGTGTCCCTAGACTTCAAGGGCGGTTGGGATAAGTATTTACCATTGGTGGAATTCTCCTACAACAACGAGTTATCGGCAAGTATAGGTGTGGCTCCATTGAAGCATTATATGGACGAAAATGTCGTTCTCAATATGTTGGGATGAGGTGGGTGAAGCAACATTGTTGGGACTGAGTTAAGACGCGATATGACTACCGAAAAGATCCAAATGATTAAACAGCGTATACAAACGGCTCAAGATCGACAAAAGAGTTATGCGGATCTTCATCGAAAGGGCGTGGAATTTAATGTGAGGGGATCATGTATTGTTGTTGCGAGTTGCTCCATGGAAGGAGTTACAAGATTTGGGAAGAGAGGAAAGCTCAATCCACGATTTATTGGTCCATTTCAAATTCTTGACCGAAGTAGGAAATGTAGCCTATAGACTTGCGTTACCTCAAAGTATGTCTCGTGTTCATAATGTGTTTCACATATCATACTTAAGTAAATATGTGAAAGACCAACCACGTTATTGAGTTAGAAACCAGGGGACGAGATAGCCAGAAGACTTAACGTATGAGGAGGTACCTATCAAGATCTTGGATAGGAAGGAGCATGTCCTACTGCATGAAAGGTCATACCACAAGTTAAAGTTTTGTGGAGGAATCATCTTATAGAGGAAATGACACGGGAATTGGAAAGCGGAAATGAAAGCGAGGTATCCTCACCTTTTGAAACACGAGTACGTCACGTCGATTTTGAGGACGAAATTTCATAAGAAGGGAGGTTGTAAGACCCCGAAATTTTTAAATAAAAGGAATTTCCTTTATTTATTATTTTGAAATAGTAAGGTTGATTTGATTAATGTGGATAGTTAAGGGTTAAATACACAAATATTTCAAAATAAGCGAGTGGTTATAAAATATTCATTGTTGTTGTAGGGAATATTCGTTTGGTCGTGGAATATTAAATGCTGTCGGGGAATATTAAATGCTGACTGGTAGCGATGTAATGTGTGGGCCCCATGAAAGCGATTGGATGAAGAAAGCGACAAATATAAGTTGGTTAAAAATAACTTGGCGTAGTTATTTGAATTAATCTTTGTTGGAATGCCGGTGGTTAAAACACGATGTCTGGCGTGGTTGCACAAGATGATACTGCGGTATTGCACGAGTATTGTTGAATTATTGATCCTTACGTGAAAGGCACTACTCATAATTTTTCACGGTAATTCTTATTCGATATTTTATTTTATTGATTCGATAATTCTTTGCGTTGATATTTTATATTATTGTTGTTGATAATTGTCTTGCACATTATCTCCATTATCGGATCAATAATTCATATTATTTGAATAATATTATTAGATAGCATTATTGGCAATGTCTAGAAAGTTACATCGAGGAGAGGTTTGGTCACCTAATTGCGGCATGATGAGGAGAAATCCTTATTGGAAGCCCCTCTCTTTCAGGAAGCGGCTGGTTGTCATAATTGTGATTACGTAATATTATTTGTGAATAATTAATTATTGATTCATATGATAAAGAAATATTTATTTTATGTGGATATAAATGATGGATTTATTTATGTGGTTATAAATGAAGAAATTATTGTTGAGGTGTTTTATCGGTGATTTACCAGATTGGAGGTATTAAAAATTAAATCGGGGTTTTGAGATATATTCATGGGGTTATAATTTTTTAATCCCAACCGTTGGATTGATGGTAATTTTTGGGTATGTTATACATACATAAGTTGAGTATATGTCCAAAAATTTTGAGCGAATTAAAAATGCCTGAATGATTTGTTGTGAATTTTAAGAGGTGTCGGATTCGAAAAATTAGGTTTATAATTGATTTTGGTGGAAAATTCTAGAATTGAGTGGGCCCCACTTGTGGTTGGTGAAGAAATGTGCTGAATTTTATTTCAAATGTGGTGGTGGCAATAGTAGCGAGGTAAAGCCATCGGTATATTGGTCAAGTCGCCTTGGTGTGCTAACATTTTCCTATAAATAGAGTCTTAAGTTAGAATTGAAAATCACACCGAAACAAAGTTTTCTCTCTTTCTCTCTCTATATTGTTGGCGTATTTTGTGAGTATTTAGATACTTTGAGAGTTCTTTATTCGATTACAAGTTTCATTCAACATCACTTGAGCCTTTCCTTCCGGAAATCTTGATTCTTTGAGGTAAGGGATATTATTTTTTTTTCGTAATGATATTATTTCTTCAATATCATTATCTTTGAAATGTTGATCTGAAGTTTTTATCAAATTTGGAACTTTTTCATGTGGGGTTACTATTCATGAGTTCTTATTCATGAGTTACTATTCACGAGTTCTTATTTTGATTCTTATTCACGAGTACTATTATTACTATTCAGTGAAGCGTGAAAATATTTTTTTGTGGAATTTCTATCTTTTGGTGTCGGAGTTACTATTTACGTATCGGCCTTTATTCACGTATCTCAAGACTATTCACGTATATGGCACTATTCATAGAAAAAATGAAAATTTTTCTTTTTGTCCAAAACATCTATTACGGATACTAGCTTTGATTGTATCCATGTTTTGATCATTCTTGAATTTTACACCACTATGATTATTTTTGAGGTATTGTTGGACATGGATAAAACAAAGTACGAATCATTAATCCTTAATCCTTGTCATTTTGTTTCCTTTGGATTCGTTTCTTTAAAAATATTTTTCATCATCCTCGGTCTTAAATGATGATATTATTGAATATCTTTGGCTGTAGGTGCAAAGATGAATGATTTCTGAAGAATATCTTTGGCTGTAGTGCAAAGATGAGCAGTGTTTAAATGAACATGATTAATCGATGAAATATTTTTGGCTTGTAGTGCAAAGATGAGCAGTGTTGAGATGAACATGACCGATCGATGAATATCTTTGGCTGTAGTGCAAAGATGAATGTTTGATTTGAGATGAATATTGATTGATGTTTGAGGATAAAATATTGATGATGAATCGTTAAATTCATAGATTATAGTAGATTTCATTCTCTCTCGTAACTCTTCTATGAATTATTATTTCATTGCGAATATTGATTTAAAACTTGTTGTCTATTGTATTCTATTAAATTTTTCCTGTTGAAGACTAACGATAATTTGTTGTATATTATCTTAGTCATAATATTCTTCTTGAGCTAGTTGAGCTCACCCTTTTCCTTTTTGTTCCATTCTTCTCGGGAGGCGAGAATATAGCGAGACGAAGTGGGGTATGGAATGAAGGTTTTAGAAAGGATTGTTTAGTAGTCCTCACCATTTTTGTAAAATAATGTATCAATAAATGTGATGAGGATTTATTTGAGTATAAATATTGTCTAGAAGATAATATTTGTATTTAAACTCACGCTTTTCTTGTTGTAATAATAAAGTTGTAGTTGTTTACGTACCATGTATTGACAACTCGGAATGGGTGATGTATACCTATTTTGGGGGCGTCACAATAGTGGCACCAAAGCGGATGACACGACAAAACAAAATCGGTTTTTAGGGGAAGGCGTTTTCGTGACTTCTCAAAAGTGGGTAACCCGACGAAGTTAGCAGGTTAGTTAATTATAAATTCTTGCGAAGTCTATACCTTATTAGAGATCTAGGTTCTACCCATTCTTTTATCTCTCTTGCTTGCGTTCAACGTTTAAATTTGACTCGGAGAAATTAGACTTTGATTTATCTATTGAAACTTCGTTGGGAGAAACCTTCGTTACCTCCCTCGTTTATTAATCTTGTTGTTTCAAATAAACACTTTCACGTTACTGTCTCGATCTTATCTCTTTGAAAATACTTGCCTTTGAGGTAATTTTTTGAAAACGATTGATTAACTACTCATTATTCTTTTTGTAAGGTTGTTAGCTTTCATATTCCTAACCAACTTTGTTATACTAATTCAAAGTAACCAAATCCTAAAGTTAATCATTGTTATATCAAGCCATAAGTAAAGAGCCCGATCCTTTCGTTGTTGACTTCCTTGTGTGGAAGCAAGAAGCGGACTTTTACGTAGGCGACGTCATGATTTGAAGATGGCAAGTTTATAGGTATCATTGTGAGGTCTTATCTAGGTTAAGGGATAGAAGTCACAGTCAGTATCAATGTGACGACTATCCAAGTCTTGGATGAGAGTAACAGATTTTGAATGATATTTCTATCATTAATAAATTTGTTGACGTATTCTTGAAGATTTCTAGCCTACCCTAGGCGTGAAATCGAATTTTGTATTGATTTCAGTCAAAAACCCATTTCTTAAACCCTCAAATATTTCTTCAACTAAAAGGATCATTTACGTGGATTATGATGAAAGTCATAATAAAAGTATAGAACTAATAAAATCATGGGTATATGAAGTATTAGTAAGTTTTATGATGAGTTATGTTGGTTAGTATGTAAAAACATGAAAGTTTCTTAGAAATCACAAAGAGTTGAAAATCGATTTTAGTGAAAAAGCGTAACATGAAATTCAATTGACCATATCTCCTATTATATTTTGAATTTTTAAATGTGGTCAAGTCCTAGAGTTAGATCTATGAGTTACCTAACTAATCCAAGTGGAATTACTGGAAAAGGTGTTGTAGATGTTTGTGTGGACTGATTTTAGCAAAGGAGTGCAAAGCTGCAAAAAAACCGAAAAAGCTACTGCCATGATTTTAGAGAGGCTGTTTCGGCCACTTAAATTATGAGAAAAATTCTGGCCTTTTGGGACATGAAAGTATATGGTATAAAGTATCTCCTGTCCAAAAATGAGCTCATTCGACTTAAAATGAGCAAGTTATGACTATTTCAATATTTAGATTTTTCCGATGAAAACGCTATAACCAGGAGTTCTATAACTCAGATGACCATGAAATTTAAACTGAAAGCTCACGTTAACATGTGTAAGGTCCTGTCAAGATTTGGGAATTTTTGGAGTTAACCTTGAGGTAGCTAATTTCTTAAGGAATTAATTAGAAATTGATTTTTGAAAAATAGTAAATGAATTTTAAAATTCCGAGAAAAATATATTTTCATTATGGGACTATATTATGCTAAATCCCAGAAAAGAAATATTTTTAGGACTGATTTGGTATTTTTCATGAAAATAGTTTAGTTACGAACATATGAGTTAAATATGTTATGTGAAGTAACAAAGTTGAAAATAGGATTTTATGGCTAAAGAATCCTATATAGAGTATATGCATATTTTTTGAGAGATTTGATAATTGGAGATGATATCTTATGAGTATGGCATTTTGAATGATTAAATGCATTATATGGTAAAAGCGTAAACAATTAAGATAAATTGTTTATAAATTTAAGAAGTGATTAAAATATTGTTATAATATTAATGATATTAGATTATGAGATTATTAAGTGATTGATAACATGGGGATATTCTTGAATCTCGGATAAATTATATTATAAATGTTTAATATTTATTCTTTATCTCATTTGATTGATTCTTTATATCATTATCCTCATGCTTATATTATGTTGAAAGTCATACATGCTTCTGTAGATGGACTTGGTATGATTATGACTGAGGATTGTTGGTATAATCATAGCAGTAAATGAATACACAATTATCTTTGGTAGTAGTGCATGGATAATTTGTGGTCGTGATCTTAATGAATACACAATTATCTTTGGGCCGTAGTGCATGGATAATTTGTGGTCGTGATACTAATGAATACACAATTATCTTTTTGGTAGTAGTGCATGGATAATTTGTGGTCGTGATCTTAATGAATACACAATTATCTTTGGTCGTAGTGCATGGATAATTTGTGGTGCGTGATCTTAATGAATACACAATTATCTTTGGTAGTAGTGCATGGATAATTTGTGGTCGTGATACTAATGAATTCACAATTATCTTTGGTAGTAGTGCATGGATAATTTGTGGTCGTGATACTAATGAATACACAATTATCTTTGGTAGTAGTGCATGGATAATTTGTGGTGGTGATCTTAATGAATACACAATTATCTTTGGTAGTAGTGCATGGATAATTTGTGGTCGTGATCTTAATGAATACACAATTATCTTTGGTAGTAGTGCATGGATAATTTGTGGTCGTGATACTAATGAATACACAATTATCTTTGGTCGTAATGGATAATTTGTGGTCGTGATCTTAATGAATACACAATTATCTTTGGTAGTAGTGCATGGATAATTTGTGGTCGTGATCTTAATGAATTCACAATTATCTTTGGTAGTAGTGCATGGATAATTTGTGGTCGTGATCTTAATGAATACACAATTATCTTTGGCCAGTAGTGCATGGATAATTTGTGGTCGGTGATCTTAATGAATACACAATTATCTTTGGCCATAGTGCATGGATAATTTGTGGTCGTGATCTTAATGAATACACGATTATCTTTGCCGTAGTAATGCATGGATAATTTGTGGTCGTGATACTAATGAATACACAATTATCTTTGGTAGTAGTGCATGGATAATTTGTGGTCGTGATCTTAATGAATACGATTATCTTTGGTAGTAGTGCATGGATAATTCGTGGTCGTGATACTTAATGAATATCCTTGGCACCTGTAGTGCGGGGATGATTCGATGATATGGATTAATTATTGAAGTGAGTCTCAAAGAATGAAATATTAATTCATGGATGTGGTAAAAGTCATCTTTGGTAGTAGTGCATTGATAGACTTGGTATGATTATGACCACGGATTATTCGGTATAATCGTGATCGTAATTGAAAACACGAATATCCTTAGCCAAGGTGGTGCATGGATAATTCATGGTTGTGATCTTACTATTGTCGAGTCTCGGTATTATTGGTTTCTGAGTTGTATATCTTTGGCTTTGTAGTGCAAAGATGAATTGTTAATGAATATCTTTGGTAGGATTGCAAAAATGAATTTAATGTTTTCAACGATAAAGGTATTCAAGGTATCCTCACCTCTTTATCATATATCAGTCGTACACTAATTTCGAAATGAAATTCCATAAGGAGGGAGATTGTGAGACCCCGATTTTATTAATAAAGATTTAAATTTTGGTGAAATAATTTTTTTTAATATTATGGTGTGAATTTGAGATAATATTATAGTTGTGGGTAGTATTTATAAATTTTGCAAAGTATGCTGAAGTGGTTATATTATATTCGATTGGTGGGGAATATTCGGTTTAGCGAGGGAATATTCGTATAATGGACTCAATCATTGGTGGACCCACAATGCAGAGTTATTGTCGGATCGAGAAAGCGACAAAAATATTTTATTGAAATAACGGCGGAAGTTTTTCTGGTTGTTCTTGTTGAACTACTCGGTAGTAAAAAGAAACGATGTCGTGTGGTTGCATAGTACTGCGGTATTGATTATTGATGCTTATGTGAGAAGTCACTCGGTTTGATTCCATTATTGTCGATTAATAATATGAATTATTATAGCGATAATGACGTTTTTGTTTTATTCAGTATTATTAGCGTAATAAAAGCGAAACATCTTTTATATAAAATAGAATACTTTATTAAAGTTATTCTATAAATAGAATATATTATATTTTATTATGCATAGTGTTGCATAGTGTTTTGCATAGTATTGCATAGTGTTTGCATAGTAAAATGTTTTTATATAAATAGAATATATTATATTTTATTTAAAAGATTTTTCTTTAAATATGGACCGTCCGATTAAAGTAAATCAATCTGGGATAGTTCATGGATTAGTTCTTATGCATTCCATTTTCCTATAAATAGAAGCTCATTCCTTCATTATTTTCTTACGAATTCATTGAAACTCAGAGAGAGAAATTATAGAGAGAAGCTATAGAGAGAAAATTATAGAAAGAAGAAGAGTATCTCGCTACTTCACTATTTCTATATTCATTTCTTTTTACGGTAAGAAGGGGTGTTATTCTTTCTTCTTGAAGAGAACTTACATTATTCCATTCATTATTATTACATTGGAATAACTTTTGTAAAAAGTGGCATACCCTATACATAACTTTATACATGCCTGGCATACCCTATACTTGGTGAAATCCTTATGTTATTCCATTTGCTTATTATTACATTGGAATAACTTGTATCTGTATTTTACCCTATACTTGGTGACATTCTTCTATTATTCTATTGGAACATCACATGCATGTGTTTTACAGGACTTGGTTAAATTTTATTATTCTGTTGGAACATCACATGCATGTGTTTTACATCGGACTGGTTCCGTCTTTATCATTCATTGGAATATCCTATCTGTGTTTTACACGGATGCAGTTCCATCTTTATTATTACGTTGGAACATCCGCCGGTATTTAATTTCACCCGACTGGTTCCGTTATTATTATTCCATTGGAATAACTTTTATACATGAAAGCACCGCATGCGTGGTGATTTCTTTTGTTATTCCATTCTTTATTATACCCGGTTGGTTAAAACTTTGACTTCTATACTCCATGAAATTAGTAGAATATCCTTGATATTTGCGCGTTTCATCGAAAGATCTTCTCATGGAAATATTCTTTACGATCATTCTTGAATTTTACTCTACTGAAGCAAGTATTATGTTGACAATTTGGACGTTAATAATTCATGGATTAAATAATTCTTGAACTTGTTTTATTGAATTATTATGTCATGTCATTGTCATCATCCTCATGTTATATTATGTTATCTTTGGCTTACGTGCATAGATGAACTTAGTATGATTATGACCGAGGATCATTCGGTATAATCACGACTTGATATAAATGATGTGACAAAAAGTCCTCAAATTGGCTGTAATGCGGTGATGGATAGTTTTTGTATGATTATGACCGAGGGGTGATTCGGTATAGTCATGACCATTGATAATTTGATGAAAATCCTTGGCCCGTGGTACGAGGATGATTAGATGTGGTGGTTTATTTATTAAAAGTGAGTCTCGGCGATAAAATTGATGAAAACCTTTTAAAACCTAAAAGATAGTAGACTTTATTTCTACTTGACTCTTTTAATGGATTGCTTATTTCACTGCAGATTAAACTGGTTGTCTATTGTATTTTATCGGTTTAACATTTGTTGAAGGCTAATGATAATTTATTACGCATTATCTTAGTCCTAATATTTCTTCTTGGGCTAGTTGAGCTCACCCTTTCTTTTCATTATTCTCTTGTGAAATGAGAACATATTTGGGACGAGTCGGGGAGCGGAGTAATGGTCCAGAGGATAGCATTAGTAGTCCTCACTAATACGTGAAATAGTGTGATAATAGTTGTAATGAGGACTCCTTTTGAGTTTGTATAATATCTAGTAGATAATATTTGTATTCAAACTCATGATTTATGTCGTATTTATACGACAGTTATATTAGTAAGTTGTATTTGAATTTATGTACCATGTAAGTGGCGACCCAAGATGGGTGATGTATACCTAATTTTGGGGCGTCACGGTTAAGTATCGAGCTAGTAGGATATGATCCACAGCTAAGATCTTGAGATAAGAACTAGGAGGGAGAGGAGACGGGAATTCTTCATTAGTATGACCTACCTAAGTTTATTTGGTATTTGATTGGTCGGTCGTAATATAGGGATAATTTGTTAAATGTCAATTAACCCTTGTTTTGTGACGGTGTTTGAGAATGGCATCTGAAAATCGCCAGATAAGCAATGAAGCACATGAGAGTGTTGATTCGGGATTCGAACAAAAGGTAACGACCAACAACACGATAATAATCATCTTGGTGGTGGCTGGCCATCGTAACAATGATAACCATCATCGGGGAAATTATCATGCTAAGAATGGTAACCACTTTGGTGGTAATCATGGCAAAGATATAATAAGTGGAAATTTCGAAGAAGGTCATTTATTCGATTTTTGTCGTATAGTGAAGTCAAGTCCAATTTGGGATAGTTGTAAGACCTCAAATTTTTTTTAAATAAAAAGGAATTTCCTTTATTTATTATTTTGAAATAGTAAGGGTTGATTTGATTAATGTGGATAGTTATGGTTAAATACACAAATATTTCAAAATAAGCAAGTGGTTATAAAATATTCATTGTTGTCGGGGAATATTCGTTTGGTCGTGGAATATTCGTCTTCGTCAGAATATTAAATGCGACTCAGCAGATGACCATGTGTGGGCCCCATGAAAGCGATTGGATGAAGAAAACGACAAATATAAGTTGGTTAAAAATAACGGCGTAGTTGTTATAATTAAGATCATTGGAAGAATACCGGTGGTTAAAATACGATGTCTGGCATTAAAGACAAAAGTAGCATTACCAGATTGCATTACGAAGATTGTTGAATTATTGATCCTTACGTAAGAAGGCACTACTCAATAATTTTCTGAAGAATTTACCGCTCAATATTTTATTTTATTGATTCAATAATTGCTGCGTTGATATTTTATATTATTGTTGTTCAATAATTGTCCACACGACATTATCTCCATTATCGGATCAATAATTCATATTATTTGAATAATATTATTAGATAGCATTATTGGCAATGTCTAGAAAGTTCATCAAGGAGAGGTTTGGTCACCTAATTGCGGCGCCATGAAGGAGAAATCCTTATCTGAAAGCCCCTCTTTCTGAGGAGAACTACCGTCATTCATAATTGTGATTCGTAATATTATTTGTGAATAATTAATTATTGATTCATATGATAAAGAAATATTTATTTTATGTGGATATAAATGATGGATTTATTTATGTGGTTATAAATGAAGAAATTATTGTTGAGGTGTTTTATCAAGATTTTTACCAGATTGAGGTATTAAAAATTAAATCGAGGGTTTTCAGATATATAGGGGGTTATAATTTTAATCCTACGTTGGATTGTGGTAATTTTTGGGTATGTTATACATACATAAGTTGAGTATATGTCCACAAATTTTGAACCGTTAAAAATGCACGAATGATTTGTTGTGAATTTTAAGAGGTGCCGGATTCGAAAATTAGGTTTATAATTGATTTTGGTGGAAAATTCTAGAATTGAGTGGGCCCCACTTGTGGTTGGTGAAGAAATGTGCTGAATTTTATTTCAAATGTGGTGGGTGGCAATAGTAAAGAGGTAAAGCCATCGTAGTAAATTAGTCAAGTCGCTTGCTTTACGGGCTAACATTTTCCTATAAATAGAGGGCTAAGTTAGAATTGAAAATCACACCGTAAACAAAGTTTTCTCTCTTCTCTCTCTATATTATTGAGCGTATTTTGTGAGTATTTAGATACTTTGAGAGTTCTGGCTGTCAAAGACAAGTTTCATTCAACATCACTTCCGACCTTTCCTTCCCAGGCATCTTGATTCTTTGAGGTAAGGGATATTATTTTTTTTCAGAATGATATTATTTCTTCAATATCATTACTTTGAAATGTTGATCTGAAGTTTTTATCAAATTTGGAACTTTTTCACGTATAGGGGTTACTTATTCATGAGTTACTATTCATGAGTTACTATTCATGAGTTACTATTCACGAGTTACTATTCACGTACAGTACTATTCATGAAGCGTGAAAATATTTTTTTGGAATTTCTATCTTTTGGTGTCTGAGTTACTATTTCACGATACTAAGAAGACTATTCACGATACTCAAGACTATTCACGTATATGGCACTATTCATAGAAAAATGAAAATTTTTCTTTTTGTCCAAAACATCTATTCGGATACTAGCTTTGATTGTATCCATGTTTTGATCATTCTTGAATTTTACACCACTATGATTATTTTTGAGGTATTGTTGGACATGGATAAAACAAAGTACGTAATCATTAATCCTTAATCCTTGTCATTTTGTTTCATTGGATTCGCTTTCTTTAAAAATATTTTCATCATCCTCGCCTTAAATGATGATATTATTGAATATCTTTGCCTGTAGTGCAAAGATGAATGATTTTCAAGAATATCTTTGGCTCAGTAGTGCAAAGATGAGCAGTGTTTAAATGAACACGACTGAATCGATGAATATCTTTTGGCACAGTAGTGCAAAGATGAACAGTGTTGAGATGAACACGACCGATCGATGAATATCTTTGGCCGTAGTGCAAAGATGAATGTTTGATTTGAGATGAATATTGATTGATGTTACAGGATAAAATATTGATGATGGATCGTTAAATTCATAGATTATAGTAGATTTCATTCTCTACGTAACTCTTCTAATGAATTATTATTTCATGCTGCGAATATTGATCTAAAACTTGTTGTCTATCAGATTCTATTAAATTTTTCCTGTTGAAGACTAACGATAATTTGTTGTATATTATCTTAGTCATAATATTCTTTCTCGAAAGCTAGTTGAGCTCACCCTTTTCCTTTTGTTCCATTCTTCTCGGGAGGCGAGAATATAACGAAGATGCAGTCGGGGTATGGAATGAAGGTTTTAGAAAGGATTGTTTAGTAGTCCTCACCATTTTTGTAAAATAATGTATCAATAAATGTGATGAGGATTTATTTGAGTATAAATATTGTCAGAAGATAATATTTGTATTTAAACTCACGCTTTCTTGTTGTAATAATAAAGTTGTAGTTGTTTACACTACATGTATCGACAACTCGAATGGGTGATGTATACCTATTTTGGGGGCGCCACGGTTGGTATCGAGCTAGGGATATGATCTCCTGGCGGAGATCGGGGAATAGAACTAGAGGGAGAGACGAGTAAATCCTTCGCTAGTGTGTCCTACCTAAGCTTATTTGTTAGTTGGTCAAGATATAAGGGATATTATGTGATATATTGATTTTTTTAATTAACCCTTGTTTTATGACATAAGATATTTGAGAATGTCAATCGAGAATATTAACAATGGAGTAAATGAGACCGTGTGGAGATGCCAGACTTTTACCAACGAGGAGAACGCGTGCAACAGTCGGGCAATGTTCCTCCTATGAACAACACCATGGAAGCGAGATGATGAACGAGGGGATGTTTAGAAGTTTTTGCAGTTCATGCAAAAAAATCGACGAGGAGACTCGTGTTCAAAATACAGGAGAAATGATAGCAATTCACGGGTTGTCACACCAAGAAGTTCAAAGAGTTGGGACCACGAATTTAAGGGAAAGCCAGATCCGATCACGGCGGAAACATGGGTCAAGCAAATTACCAAGATATTCGATGTCTGGGGGATGCGGAGGAACAGAAGGTTCCATTCGCCACCTTTATGTTCCGTGGCGAGGCAGTGATCTTGGTGGGAGTTCAGGAAGCGCACTCCATCCACCGCACTCAAAGATGTCTTGGGAGACGTTTTCAGAGACTATTTAATGACAAATACTTTCCGAAAGTGTTCATCTATATGAAGGAAGTGGAGTTCATCGATTAGAGCAAAAACAACATGATTTGTCTCAAAGACGAGGCAAAGTTTGCAGAGTTATCCGTGTTTGCACCTCATTTGGTGGAGAATGAGGAACGTATGACGCGGATGTTTCTTAGAGGTTTGAAACCCTAAGATACGCCAAGATCTCATTTCTCATAAACTTTTCTTTATTCAGATGTTGTAAGCAGGCTCAATTATTAGAGCGAGATAACGAGTACGGTCAACTCGAGGACCATAACCAGGATCGCGTATCGGAGATAGCAACAATGCGAGAATAATGATAACTCATGAGAAAGAAACAGATTTAAGAAGAGGAGAAATGGTAACCACTCTGGTGGTAATCATGGTCATGAAAATGTAAGAAGCGAGTCGAGGAGGAGATTTTAAAAGAGGAGATTTAACA
This sequence comes from Panax quinquefolius, assembly GCA_020205615.1. Taxonomy (NCBI): domain Eukaryota; kingdom Viridiplantae; phylum Streptophyta; class Magnoliopsida; order Apiales; family Araliaceae; genus Panax; species Panax quinquefolius. Next base: position 34,715,266 of record CM035169.1, read on the forward strand.
ACGACTATGTGAAAAGACATACGAGATCTTAGGCAGAAGAATCGGTTCTAAGGGAGGAGATCGACCAGTCAAAGTCAACGATCGGAAGAGCGTTTGTCGTGGATCGGGTCATAAGCGAGAACCCAAACGAGGTGATCGGGTAAGCTATTTATAAATTCTTCAAGTTTATACCTTACTTGATACCGGTGCTACCCATTCATTTATCTCTCCCGCATGTGCTCAACGCTTAAACTTGACTCGAGAAATTAGACTTTGATCTATCTGTGGAAACTCGTTAGAGAAACTTTCATCACATCCAATCGCTTATAAATCTTGTTTGATTCAAGTTGGCACCATTACCTTACCCGTTGACCTTATCTCTTTAAAGATACTTGCTTTTGATGTGATTTTGGATTGATTGGTTAACTACTCATCATGCCAAAATTGATTGTTTTCGTAAGGTTGTTAGTTTTCATATTCCTAACCAACCCGTCATACTAATTCAAGCAACTAAACCATTAAAATCAATCACCGCTATATCTAATCATAAAGCTATTCGCTTATTGAAAAACGGATGTCAAGCTTTCTTAGCCCATGTTATGGATTTGAATAAAGACACGCCAAATTTGAATAATATTCCGTTGTTATCGACTTTCCCGACGTATTTCAAGAACTTCCTTGGCCTACCCCCGTAACGTGAAGTTCAATTCTTTATTGATCTTGAACCCGCATACAAAGCCCATTTCTAAAACCCCATATCGAATGGCTCTATTGAACTTCGTGGAGTTAAAGGTCCAACTACGTGAATTGTTGGACATTGGTTTCATCTGGCCCTAGTACATCTCCTCGGGGTGCTCCTGTTTTATTTGTAAAGAAGAAAGACGGGAGTATGCGACTTTGTATCGACCTATCGGAATTGAACCATGTCACCATCAAGAATAGGTATCCTCTACCTCGTATTGATGACTTGTTTGACCAAATTGCAAGGGCACAATTCTTTTCAAAAATCGATCTTCGATTCGGATATCATCAAACCAAGATTAGAATCGAGGATATTCAAAGACCGCCTTCGTAACTCCCGCAGATGGGCATTATGAATTCTTAGTCATGTCTTCTGACTAACTAATGCTCCTCATGGCTTTCATGGATATGATGAACCGAGTATTCAAGGAATATTTGGATCATTCGTTGTTGTCTTTATTGATGACATCCTTATATATTCCAAAAGTCGTGAAGATCATGAGCACCATTTGAAGTCGGTACTCCAAAGGCTTCGTGAAAACCAACTATATGCCAAATTGAAGAAATGCGAGTTTCGCTTGAGGAAGTAGCATTTCTTGGGCACGTGGTGTCAAAACATGGAGTATCCGTTGATCCGGCCAAGATCAAGCAATACAAAGTTGGAGAGCAACCAAGTCATGATCAAGTACGTAGTTTTTGGGCTTACCGTGGTTATTATCTGAGATTCGTGGAAGGGTTTTCTCGAATCGCTACTCCATTAACTCAAACTAAACTCAAAGGATATGAAATTCGTTGGAGCGAAGAATGCGAGAAAAGTTTCCAAGAGCTTAAGAGGAGACTTATTTTAAGACTGTTCTAACAATACCATCTGGTTCTTGGATGGATTTGTTATCTACAATGATGCTTGTGCAAAGGGTTAGGATGTGTTCTCATGCAACGCGGGAAAGTCATAGCCTATGCCTCATGACAACTTAAAGAGTATGAGAGGAATTATCCTACTCATGATCTAGAGTCAGCCTTGATCGCTTTGCCGCTTAAAGATATGGAGGCACTATCTATACGGGGAGAAAGTGGAGATATATTCGCATCATAAAAGCCTTAAATATTTCTTCACTCAAAAAGAACTCAACACGCGGCAGTCGACGTTGGCTCGAGCTATTGAAAGACTACGACCACACTATTCAATACCATCACCGGTAAAGCGAACGTGGTAGCCGACGCATCGAGTAGAAGATCATACGCGGAACGAAAAGCGATGATGTCAAGTATACGATAGAGCCAACTTTAATAGAAAAAGTTAAGGTTGCTTCAAGCCACCGAATCTTGAGCCGATGCGTATGAAGAAGAAAGTACAAGAAGGAGCTATTCCTAAGCGAGAATTGATGAAGAAGGAATACTTTGAGTCCACTCTAGACTTCAGGTTCCTAACGACTGATTCGATTTGAAGTACAAGATTATGATGGAGGCACACAATACACCATTTGCAATCCATCCTCGAAGTACTAAATGTATCGTGATCTTCTACATACATTTTGGTGGAATAATACGAAGAGAGAGATTGCAAAGTTTATCTCGATGTGTTTAACTTGCTAACGGTAAAGGCGAGCATCTAGTACCTAAGGGTCCGTCAGCAACCACTTGAGATTAGGAATGGAAGTGGAACACATTACCATGGATTTCACGGGTCTTCCTACGGTTTCTCAAGGCATCAATGCTATTTGGGTTATTGTTGATAGATTAACCAAGTCCGCTTCATTTCTTGCCGACACGGAGACTTATTCACTTGAACGCTTCGTTAGTATGTACGTAAATGAGATTGTGAGGTTGTATGGCATGCCAGTATCCATAGTTTCGGATCGTGACCCAAGATTCACTTCAAGATTTTGGGTTAGCTTACAAAAAGCTATGGGCACGGATTTGCGATTTAGTTCTAAGCATACCATCCCCAAACGGACGGACAATCGTAGAGAGGACTATTCAAACTCTTCAAGATTTATTAAGACTCGCGGTCCTAGACTTCAAGGGCAAGTTGGGATAAGTATTTACCATTGGTGGAATTCTCCTACAACAACAAGCTTATCGTGCAAGTATAGGTGTGGCTCCATTCAAGCATTATATGGACGAAAATGTCGTTCTCCAATATGTTGGGATGAGGGTGAAGCAACATTGTTGGGACCCGAAGTTAAGACGTGATGACTACCGAAAAGATCCAAATGATTCGACTAACGATAATAAACCAAGACAAGATCGACAAAAGAGTTATGCGGATCTTCATCGAAAGGACGTGGAATTTAATGTAGGGGATCATGTATTGTCATGAAGTTGCTTCCATGGAAGGAGTTACAAGATTTGGGAAGAGAGGAAAGCTCAATCCACGATTTATTGGTCCATTTCAAATTCTCGACCGAGTAGGAAATGTAGCCTATAGACTTGCATTACCTCCGAGTATGTCTCGTGTTCATAATGTGTTTCATATATCTGCATTTCGTAAATATGTGAAAGACCCGAACCACGTTATCGAAGTTAGAACCGACGAGATAGTCAAGACTTAACGTATGAGGAGGTACCTATCAAGATCTTGGATAGAAGGAGCACGTCCCACGCAAGAAAGGTCATACCACAAGTTAAAGTTTTGTGGAGGAATCATGCTATAGAGGAAATGACCCGGGAATTGAAACTAAATGAAAGCGTAGGTATCCTCACCTTTTCAAACACTGTGTCACGACGCCAATTTTGAGGACTTAAATTTCACAAGGAGGGAGGTCAGTAAGACCTCAAATTTTTTTAAATAAAAAGGAATTTCCTTTATTTATTATTTTGAAATAGTAAGGGTTGATTTGATTAATGTGGATAGTTAAGGGTTAAATACGCAAATATTTCAAAATAAGCAAGTGGTTATAAAATATTCATTTTGTGGGAATATTCGTTTGGTCGTGGAATATTCTGCATCGCTTGTGAATATTCGTATGATTTACGCAAATTACCATGTGTGGGCCCCATAACGAAAAAGCGATTGGATGAAGAAAACGATAAATATAAGTTGGTTAAAAATAACTGCCAGAAGTTGTTACCGCTAAGATCGTTGAATACTCCTATGGTTAAAATACAAGAATACGCGTGGTTGCATAAAGAAAGACACCAGATTGCACAAGATTATTGAATTATTGATCCTTACGTAAGAAGGCACTACTCAATAATTTTCATGTGAGTTATCGCTCAATATTTTATTTTATCGATTCAATAATTGTCGCTATTGATATTTTATATTATCATTGTTCAATAATTGTCATTACACATTATCTCCATTATCGATCAATAATTCATATTATTTGAATAATATTATTAGATAACATTATTGGCAATGTCTAGAAAGTTCTCGTCAAGGAGAGGTTTGGTCACCTAATTGCGCCACCAAGAAGAGAAATCCTTATCTGAAAAGCCCTCTTTCCGGAACTACCGTTGTCATAATTGTGATTCTCAGTAATATTATTTGTGAATAATTAATTATTGATTCATATGATAAAGAAATATTTATTTTATGTGGATATAAATGATGGATTTATTTATGTGGTTATAAATGAAGAAATTATTGTTGAGGTGTTTTATAAAATATTTTATTTATCGAGGTATTAAAAATTAAATAATGGGTTTTTAGATATATTAATGGGGTTATAATTTTTAGGAGGAATCCGATTTTTGATTGTGGTAATTTTAAAACATGTTATACATACATAAGTTGAGTATATGTCCACAAATTTTGAACCGTTAAAAATGCACGAATGATTTGTTGTGAATTTTAAGAGGTGTTTGATTCAAAATTAGGTTTATAATTGATTTTGGTGGAAAATTCTAGAATTGAATGGGCCCCATGAATTGTGGTTGGTCAAAATAAAATGTGCTGAATTTTATTTCAAATGTGGTGGGTGGCAATAAGTTAGTAGTAAAGTGTAAATCCATCGTGTAGGGAAAGAAATGTCAAGTCCGCTCGCTTGGTGTTCTAACATTTTCCTATAAATAGAGGGCTAAGTTAGAATTGAAAATCACACCGTAAACAAAGTTTTCTCTCTCTCTCTATATTATCGAGCGTATTTTGTGAGTATTTAGATACTTTGAGAGTCATTGCTCAAGATAAGTTTCATTCAACATCATATCCGACCTTTCCTTCCCAAGTAATCGATTCTTTCGAGGTAAGTGGATATTATTTTTTCAGAATGATATTATTTCTTCAATATCATTATGCCAAATGTCGATCCGAAGTTTTTATCAAATTTGGAACTTTTTCATGTCTGGGGTTACTATTCATGAGTTACTATTCATGAGTTACTATTCATGAGTTACTATTCACGAAGTTACTATTCAGTACTATTCATGTAAGCGTGAAAATATTTTTTTGTGGAATTTCTATCTTTTGGTGTCTGAGTTACTATTCACGATACTAAGACTATTCACGATACTCAAGACTATTCACGATATGGCACTATTCAATAAAAATGAAAATTCTTCTTTTTGTCCAAAATATCTATTCTGGATACTAGCTTTGATCAGATCCATGTTTTGATCATTCTGAATTTTACACCACTATGATTATTTTTGAGGTATTTTGGACATGGATAAAACAAAGTACTAATCTTAATCCTTAATCCTTGTCATTTTGTTTCAATCGATTCGCTTTCTTTAAAATATTTTTCATCATCCTCGCCTTAAATGATGATATTATTGAATATCTTTGGCCCAGAGCAAAGATGAATGATTTCAAGAATATCTTTGGCTTCAGAAAGTGCAAAGATGAACAGTGTTTAAATGAATACGACTAATCGATGAATATCTTTGGCCCAGAGTGCAAAGATGAACAGTGTTGAGATGAATATGACCGATCGATGAATATCGATCAGTAGTAAAGATGAATATTTGATTCCGAGATGAATATCGATTGATGTTACAGGATAAAATATTGATGATGGAGTTAAATTCATAGATTATAGTAGATTTCATTCTCTACGTAACTCTTTCTAATGAATTATTATTTCCGCCGTAATATTGATTTAAAACTTGTTGTCTATCAGATTCTATTAAATTTTTCCTCGCTCAAGACTAACGATAATTTGTCAGATATTATCTTAGTCATAATATTCTTTATCGAAGCTAGTTGAGCTCACCCTTTTCCTTTTTGTTCCATTTTTCTTCTCGTGGAGGCTAGAATATAGCGAAAGTAATTAGCCTGGGTATGGAATGAAGGTTTTAGAAAGGATTGTTTAGTAGTCCTCACCATTTTTGTAAAATAATGTATCAATAAATGTGATGAGGATTTATTTGAGTATAGATATTGTCTGTAAGATAATATTTGTATTTAAACTCACGCTTTTATCGTTGTAATAATAAAGTTGTAGTTGTTTCGCATCATGTATTGACAACTCGTAATGGGTGATGTATACCTATTTTGGGGGCGCCACAATAAAGGCACCCATATCGTGCGATATAAATTTCGACAAAAAAATTTGGTTTAGGTAGAGAAGGCTTGCTTATGACTTCTCAAAATTTGGGTAACCCAAACGGTTATTAATTCAGGTTAGTTAATTATAAATTTTTAAGTCTATACCTTATTATTAATTATTCACAGGTTCTACCCATTCTTTATCTCTCTTAAACTATCGCTCAACGCTTAAATTTGAACCGATGGAAATTAGACTTTGATTTATCTATTTAAACTCACGATTTCCTTTTGTTACGATCAATTGGGAGAAACCTTCGTTATTATCCATCGATTTTATATTAATCTAATTGTTTCAAATAAACACTTTCAATAATTATCTATCTTATCTCTTTGAAAATACTTGCCTTTGAGGTAATTTTTGAAAACGATTGATTAACTACTCATTATTCTTTTTGAAGGTTGTTAGCTTTCATATTCCTAACCAACATGTTATACTAATTCAAAGTAACCAAATCCTAAAGTTAATCATCGTTATATCGCAATCATAAGTAAACTTGTTTATCGATCCTTTATCATGTTGAATGACTTAAATTATGTAAAAGCTTATCAAGCCGATACTTAAGTGATTAATAGTCCATTGGCTAATCAAGATGGCAAGTTTATAGGTATCATTGTGAGGTGTTATTCAGTTATGGCGGATGTAAGACAGTCACTATTCAGATTAAATATTAATGACGTTATCCAAGCTTGGATGAGAGTAATAGCAATTTGAATGATATTTCTATCATTAATAAATTTGTTGACGATTCTTGAAAGACCCCAACTTTTATAAATAAAGATGAATTTTCTATAAATATTATTTTTGAATATTATGGAATAAATTTGATATAATGTTATAGTGTGGGTAATATTTATAAATTTTGCAAAGTAAGCAAGTTGTTATAAAATATTCGCTTTGGCTCTGGGAATATTCTTTTTGTTTGGGAATATTCAGACGACTACCAATCATTGGTGGACCCCATTAACTAAGTATTGTCGTAGTTAGAAAACGACAAAATTATCTTTCTATAAAAATAACTAGCAGAGGTGTTACCGTTAAAACCGCTGAACTACCCTAAGAGTAAAAGTACAAAGAATACGCCAGAGTCAGATAAGAAGACACGATATCGATTATCGATGCTTACGTGAGAAGTCACTCACTACGCTCAATTATTGCTACAAAGAATCACGATCATATCTCTTATATTATCGATTCAATTATTGTCACAAAGATCATCTCAGATAATATGTTATAGTATTAAATCAATAATCGAGATTTAAGTTATAAATGATTAATAATTGTTGAAAGATTAAATATGTGTTGATTAAAAATAAAATGATTTGTGGTAATATTTATTCAATCCTCGATGTATATAAAGAGTCTCATATGAGACGCTTGTGGTAAGTTTGATTATTTTATGGGGGCCCATATGTCATCATCTAAGAGTCTCTTTCAATAATTACCTCTTCAACAAAGAATTACCTTTCAATAGTAATTACCTTCGTGAATAGTAATTACCTTCACAATAGTAATTACCTTTACTAATACGCCAAACCACTTGTCGTTTCACATTACAAAGCGCCGAAACCACTTGTCGCTTCACATTAAAGCGCCGAACCACTTGTCGCTTCACATTACAAAAGGCCAAACCACTTGTTTTTTTTCACATTACAAAAGGCCAAACCACTTTTTCTTTTTTCACATCACCAAATACAAGCCACTCGCTTTTTTTTCACACGGCAAAAGCTAAGCTAGAAATCTTCTATAAATAGAGGCCTAGTGCTTCATTATTTTTCACTTAATTCATTCAAGCTATAGAGAGAGAAAGTATAGAGAGAATAAGAGAGAAAGAAGAAGAGTATTTTGTTACTACACCACCGCAGATTCAATCTCCTACTAAAAAAGTAAGGGGTGTTATTCTTTTCTTATTCATGAAGAGAACTGCTGTTATTCCATCGCTTATTATTCTCGTTGAATAACTCAGATACGTGGTTTACCCTATACTTGGTGACATTCTTCTATTATTCTCATTGAACATCCCGCTCTGTGTGTTTTACACCGACCGGTTCCGCTTTTTTTATTATTATTCTATCGAACATCCTGTCGTCTGTGTTTTACACCGACCGGTTCCGCCTTTTATTATTATTCGTTGAACATCCCGCTCAGGTGTGTTTTACACCGACCGGTTCCATTTTTTATTATTATTTCGCTGAACATCCCGTCAGGTGTTTTACGCCCGACCGGGTTCCATTCTTTATTATTTCGTTGAATATCCCGTCTGCGCTTTTTTACGCCGACCCGGTTCCGTTATTTATTATTCTCGCTTGATAAACTCGCCTGCAAGGCCTATCGCATTTACATGGTGATTTCTTTTGTTATTCCATTCTTTATTATACCCAAATTGGTTAAAACTTTGACTTCTATACTCCATGAAATTAGTGGAATATCCTCGATATTTTCGCTTCATCCAAAGATCCTTTCATGGAAATATTCTTCTCAAGATTCTTGAATTTTACTCTACAAAGCAAAGATCACGTCGATAATTTGATGTTATCGGGTTCCTAGATAAATTAATTTTGAACTTGTTTTATCAATTTTATATCATTGTCATCATCCTCATGTTTATATTATGTTGAAAGTCATCTCGTATTCAGTAGTAGTATGATGGACTTGGTATGATTACGACCAGAGACTATTCTGTGTAATCACGACCGTAATGTTACAAATGATGTGGTAAAATCCTCAAAGGGTCTGTAGAGTGCATCGATGGATGCTTGTGGCATGATCATGATTATTAATGAATACACAAATATTCTCGCCCAGAGTGCATGAATAATTGTGGTCGCGGATACTAAAGAATATCCTCGTCAGAAAGGTGGGTGATTCGATGATGTGGAATATTTATTAAAGTCGAGTCTCAAATTTATAATAGTTGATGAAAACCTTTTAAATCATAAAAGATAGTAGATTTTATTTTCTACTGACTTTTTAATGGATCATTGCGGTTTCACCGTAGTTAAACTTGATGTTCATTATATTTTATCGCTTAACATCGTCAGAGGCTAATGATAATTTATTTCGCATTATCTTAGTCATAATATTTTTATCGAGCTAGTTGAGCTCACCCTTTCTTTTCACGTTTCTTCGTGAAATGAGAATATATAGCCGGGATTTAGTCTGGGAACCGAGTAATGGTCCAGAGGATAAGATTAGTAGTCCCTCACTATTCGTGAAATAAAGGTGATAATAATTGTAATGAGGACCTTTCGAGTTTCAGATGATCTCTAGTAGACAATATTTGTATTCAAACTCACGCTTTATGTCGATTGCATACCTACGCTTATATTAGTAAGTCAGATTTAAATTTTGCACTACGATCCGACTACCCAAGATGGGTGATGTATACCTAATTTTGGGGGGCGCCAGCTTGGTATCGTAGCTAGGATACGATCCCCGCTAAGATGTGAGAATAGTACTAGGAGGGGAGAGACGGGAATACTTCTTCGCTAAGTATTTGACCTACCTAAGTTTACGTGCTATTTTATTGGCTCACGTAATATAGGATAATATGTTATACGTCAATTAACCTTTGTTTTTTTGTGGCAAGATTCAAAAAAATGACATCCGAGAATGTTGAGAATAAGAATGGAGCACAAAGCGATCGCTGATTCACCACATATCAATAATCGTGATAATGTGCATCAGAAGGCGATAATCCTCATGCAAACAACAACACCGACCAAATGATGAATGATCAAATGTTCAGAGGCTTTATGTAATTCATGCAACAAAGAAAAAGTAGAGCGATTCTCGCCCAAAACGTAGGTGGAAACACGAAAACTCTCGCTGGCCACCGCTAAACAATTCAAGGAGCCGGGACCACCGAGTTTAAGGGAGAGCCAAAACCACTTCTCGTGAAGTAAGCATGGATAAAGCAGATTACCAAGATATTTGATGTCTGGGATGCTCCGAGGAGCAAAAGGTTCCTTTCACGCTTTTTATGTCATGCGCGAGAGAGGCAGACATCGTGGGAATTCCAGAAACGACTCAACCTCATCAGATCAAGATATCTTGGGAGAAGTTCCAGAGTCGTTTCAACGACAAATACTTTCCCGAAAGTATTCGCCATAATGAAGGAGGTGGAGTTTATCAAGTCGAACAAAACAATACGACCGTGTCGCAACACGAGGCAAAATTTATGAGTTATCACGGCCATAGGCCCCACTTGGTGGATAATGAAGAGAGAATGGCGCTAATGTTTTTAAGAGGTTTGAAGTCGAGATACGCCAACATCTTATTTTTCATAAACCGTGGTTTGTATTCGATGTTAAAAAATAGGCTCGCTTAGTGGAGCGCGATAACGAGTCAACGAACTAAAAGAGAGCAACCAGCAAAATTATAATACCAATGAGAGTAGTCATCAAGGTTATGACAACAAGCGTGGAGGGAATCAACAAAAGCCAGATATGGTAACCACTTTTGGTGGTAATCGTACAAAACAATAAGAATGGACATTTCAAGAAAAGGAGATTCAACAATGATGGAAAGACGCCAAGACCAAAGACCCGTTGTTAAGGAAGGAGAAAGACCACCCATCATATGCTTCAAATGCGAGGAGAGGGACACATCGGCCCAAATCGCGCCACGTCGCCCAAAGCATGTTATAATTGTGGAAGAGAAGGTCACTTAGCTCGATTTTATTGCCATCAAGACAAATTCAGCTAGGATGGAGGCACCAAAGGTCGCCCCGTAAAAGTCAAAACCTAGAAGTGCAAGGGAGAGCGCTTTTGTTGTGACTCTCCAGAGAGCAAGGAACCCGAATGAGGTCATCACTGTAAGCTTATCATAAACTCTAATGAAGTCTATACTTTATTTGATACCCGCTTCTACCCATTTTTTATTTCTCCTACTTGCGCCATCGATTAAATTCGACCGAGAAATTAGATTTCGACTTATCTCGTGGAAACTCCGCTGGGAGAAACCTTCATTACATCCATCGCTTATAAGTCTTGTTTGGTTCAAATCTGCACTCTCACATTACCCGTCGATCTTATTTCATTAAAAATATACTTGATTTGACGTGATTCTGTGGATTGATCGTTAACTACTTATCATGCAAAAATTGATTATTTTCGTAAGGTTGTTAGCTTTCATATTCCTAACCAACCTATTATGCTAATTCAAGCGACCAAACCATTAAAATCAATCACTGGCCATCTCAAGCCATAAAGCTATTCGCTTATTGAAAAAAACGGATGTCAAGCTTTCTTAGCTCATGTCACGATTTAAACAAAAATACGCCGCTTTTGAACGATATTTCTATTGTTAATAAATTTCCGACGATTCCCTCAAGAACTTCCCCGCCTACCCCCAGAGCGTGAAATTGAATTTTGTATCGACTTTGAACCCCAGATAAAAACCTATTTCCAAAGCCCCATATCGAATGGCTCCTATTGAACTTCGTGAGTTAAAGACCCAACCGCGCAGAATTGTTAGACATCGCTTTATTCGCCCCTAGTACTTCTCCTCGGGGTGCCCTGCTCTATTCGTGAAGAAGAAAGATGGGAGTATGCGATTTTGTATTGATTATCTGGAGTCAATCATGTCACCATCAAAATAGTATCCATTGCCACGTATCGATGACCCGTTTCGACCAACAGTAAGGAGCCAAATTTTTTCAAAGATCGATCTTCGCTCCTGATATCACCAATTGAAGATTAGAACCACGACATTCCAAAGACGCTTTAATCCCCAGACGGCATTATGAATTCCTAGTCATGTCCTTCGATCGACTAATGCCCCGCCGCCTTCATGGATATGATGAACCGAGTATTCAAGGAATATTTCGATCACTTTGTGGTCGCCTTTATTGATGACATCCTTATTTATTCCAAAAGCCCGGAAGATCATGAGCAACACTTGAGGTCGACACTCCAAAAGCTTCGTGAATATAAGCTTTATGCCAAGTCAAGAAATGCGAAGTTCGTCAAGAAGAAGTAGCATTCTTGGGCACGTGGTATCAAGTCATGGAATATCCGCTGACCCAAAGAAAGATCAAGTTATTCAAAGTCGGGAACAACCTAAATCGCTGATCAAGCACGAGCTTTTTTTTTGCTTAATGGTTATTATCTGAGATTCGTGGAAGGATTTTCTAATCGCTACTCCATCGACTCAAACCGACCGAAAAGATACAAAGTTCTATGGAGCTTAAGAATGTGAGAAGAGTTTTCAAGAACTCAAGAGGAGACTTATTTCAAAGACTGCTCGACAATACCATCCGCCTTGAGGGATTTGTCATCTACAAAGGATGCTTCTAGCAAAGGGTCGGGATGTGTTCTCATGCAACATGGAAAAGTTATAGTTTATGCTCTCGCGACAACTCAAAGAATATGAGAGGAATTATCCTACTCATGATCTAGAGTGGCAAATGTTGTCTTTGCAGACTTAAAATTTGGAGGCATTACTTCAGATGGGGAGAAAGTGGAGATCTTTACTTGATCATAAAAGCCTCAAATATTTCTTCACTCAAAAGGAACTCAACACGCGACAACGACGCTGGCTTGAACTGCTGAAAGATTATGATCATACCATCCAATACCATCCCGAAAAGTTTAACGTAGCCGACGATCGAAGTAGTAAGATCATATGCAAGCACGAAAAGCGATATTGTCAACAACAAAGGCCCATTTTTGTGTGACTTGCAAAGGATGGAGATAGAGTTAAAGACCTGTGGACGCATGTGATGATAGCGAGTATACGAAAGTAGAACCGACTTTAATCGATAAAGTTAAAGTCGCCAAGCTACTGCACCGAGCTCGATGCGCGATGAGGAAGAAAGTGCAAGAAGGTGCTACGCCCAAGCAAGAATCGATGAAGAAGGAATACTTCGAGTCAACTCTGCATTTTGTGTTCCTAACTAACTCGATTTAAAGTATAATATCATGATGGAGGCGCACAACACACCATTTGCAATCCATCTCGGGAGTACCAAATGTATCATGATATTCGCTATACATTTTGGTGGAGCAATAATAAGAGAGAGATATAGCGTTGCTTATCTCAAGGTGTCTAACTTGTCAACGAAGTTAAAAGCGAGCATCAAGTACCAAAAGGTCCATCAGAACCACTTGAAATTCCGTAATGGAAGTGGGAGCACATTACCATGGATTTTGCTACGGCCTTCCTAAGGTTTCTCAAGGCATAGATGCGATTTGGGTCATTGTTGATAGATCGACCAAGTCCGCTTCATTTCTTACCGACACGAGAAACTTATACACTTGAACGCCTCGCTCAGATGTACATAAACGAGATTGTAAGATCGCATGGTATGCCAGATCCATAGTTTCCGATCGAGACCCAAGATTCACTTCACGATTTTGGGTTAGTTTGCAAAAAGCTATGGGCACAGATTTCACGATTTAGCTTTCTAAGATATCATCCTCGACGGACGGACAATGGAGAGGACTATTCAAACTCTCAAGATCTATTAAGACTCGTGGTCCTTGATTTCAAGGGAAGTGGGACAAGTTCTTACCATCGTGGAGTTTTCCACAACAACAGCTTATCAAGCAAGTATCGCATGGCTCCATTCAAGCGCCAGATGGAAGAAAGTGTCGCTTTCAAAGATGCCGGGACGAGGTGGGTGAAGCAACGTTGTTGGGACCGAGTTGGTACGTATGACTACTTTAAAAGATTCAAACGATCCGACAACGATAAAAACCTCACAAAATCGATAAAAGAGTTATGCCGATCTTCATCGAAAGGACGGAATTCGATATAGAGATCATGTGTTGTTAAGAGTCGCTTCCATGGAAAGGAGTTACAAGATTTGGAAAGAGAGGAAAACTCAATCCTCGATTCATCTGGCCCATTTTTAATCCTCGATCGAGTAGGAATCGTGGGCCTATAGACTCGCTTTTACCGCCAAGTATGTCTCTCGTGTTCATAACGCTTTTTCACATATCCATGTTACGTAAATATGTGAAAGACCCCAACCACATTATCGAAGTTAGAACCGACGAAATAGCGGAAGATTTGACGATGAAGAGGTTCCTGCTCAAATCTTGATAAGAAGGAACATATTCTACGCCCAAGGTTATACCTCAAGTCAAAGTTTTCATGGAGGAACCACGATGTCGAGGAAATGACTGGGAGTTAGAATCAAATGAAATCAAGGTATCCTTACCTCTTCGACATACCGTGTATACGCACGCATTCTAATTTCGAGGGCTTAAATTTCATAAGAAAGGGAGGTCAGAAGACCCCAACTTTTATAAATAAAGATGAATTTTCTATAAATATTATTTTTGAATATTATGGAATAAATTTGATATAATGTTATAGTGTGGGTAATATTTATAAATTTTGCAAAAAAAAGCAAGTTGTTATAAAATATTCGCTTTGGTCTGGGAATATTCTTTTGTTTGGGAATATTCAGACGACTACCAATCATGGTGGACCCCATTAACTAAGTATTGTCGTAGTTAGAAAACCACAAAATTATCTTTCTATAAAAATAACTAGCAGAGGTGTTACCGTTAAAACCGCTGAACTACCCTAAGAGTAAAAGTAAAGAATACGTAGTCAGATAAGAAGCACACGATATCGATTATCGATGCTTACGTGAGAAGTCACTCACCTACGCTCAATTATTGCTACAAAGAATTGTCGTGATCATATCTCTTATATTATCGATTCAATTATTGTCACAAAGATCATCTCAGATAATATGTTATAGTATTAAATCAATAATCGAGACTAAGTTATAAATGATTAATAATTGTTGAAAGATTAAATATGTGTCGATTAAAAATAAAATGATTTGTGGTAATATTTATTCAATCCTCGATGTATATAAAGAGTCTCATATGAGACGCTTGTGGTAAGTTTGATTATTTTATGGGGGCCCATATGTCATCATCTAAGAGTCTCTTCAATAAGTAATTACCTTCACAATAGTAATTACTTTGTGAATAGTAATTACCTTTCAATAGTAATTACCTTTACAATAGTAATTACTTTTCGCAATAGTAATTACTTTACCAACGCCAAACCACTTGTCGCTTTACATTATTGCGCGCCGAACCACTTGTCGTTTCACATTACAAAGGCCGAACCACTTGTCGCTTCACATTACAAAAGGCCAAACCACTTGTCGCTTCACATTACAAAAGGCCAAACCACTTTTCTTTTCACATCACTCAATGCCAAGCCACTCGCTTTTCACACGGCAAAAAAGCTAAGCTAGAAATCTTCTATAAATAGAGGCCTAGTGCTTCATTATTTTTCACTTAATTCATTCAAGCTTATAGAGAGAGAAAGTATAGAGAGAGAATAAGAGAGAAAGAAGAAGAGTATTTTGTTACTACACTACCGTAAAGATTCAATCTCCTACCAAAAGTAAGTAAGGGTGTTATTCTTTTCTTATTCATGAAGAGAACTGTTGTTATTCCATCGCTTATTATTCTCGTTGAATAACTCAGATACGTGGTTTACCCTATACTTGGTGACATTCTTCTATTATTTCGCTGAACATCCCGTCTGGTGTTTTACAACCGACCGGTTCCGCTTTTTATTATTATTCTATCGAACATCCGTCTGCGTGTTTTACACCCTAATTCGGTTCCGCTTTTTTTATTATTATTTTTGAACATCCCGACCGTGTGTTTTCCGACTCGGTTCCATTTTTATTATTATTGAACATCCTGAACATCCCGTCTCAGGTGTTTTACGCCGACCGGGTTCCATTTCTTTATTATTCGTTGAATGAATATCCTGCGTCTTGCTTTTACGCCGACCCGGTTCCGTTATTTATTATTCTCGTTGAATAACTCGCCAAATAAGGGTCTATCGCATCGCATGGTGATTTCTTTTGTTATTCCATTCTTTATTATACCCCAAATTGGTTAAAACTTTGACTTCTATACTCCATGAAATTAGTGGAATATCCTCGATATTCAAGGCTTCATCCAAAGATCCTTTCATGGAAATATTCTTCTCAAGATTCTTGAATTTTACTCTACAAAGCAAAGATCATGTCGATAATTGATGTTATGGTTCCTAGATAAATTAATTTTGAACTTGTTTTATCAATTTTTATATCATTGTCATCATCCTCATGTTTATATTATGTTGAAAGTCATCTCGTATTCAGAAAGTATGGGGATGGACTTGGTATGATTACGACCAGAGACTATTCTTGTAATCACGACCGTAATGTTACAAATGATGTGGTAAAAATCCTCAAAGGGTCTGTAGAGTGCATCGATGGATGCTTGTTGGCATGATCATGAATTATTAATGAATACACAAATATTCTCGCCCGTAGTGTATGAATAATTGTGGTCGCGATACTAAAGAATATCCTCGTCAGAAAAGTGTGGGTGATTCGATGATGATGTGGAATATTTATTAAAGTCGAGTCTCAAATTTATAACAAAGATGATGAAAACCTTTAAATCATAAAAGATAGTAGATTTTATTTTCTACTGACTCTTTTTAATGGATTGTTGGGTCCACCGTAGTTAAACTTGATGTTCATTATATTTTATCGCTTAACATCACAGAGGCTAATGATAATTTATTTCGCATTATCTTAGTCATAATATTTTATCGAGCTAGTTGAGCTCACCCTTTCTTTCACCGCTTTCTTCGTGAAATGAGAATATAGCCGGGATTTAGCCTGGGAACTGAGTAATGGTCCAGAGGATAAGATTAGTAGTCCCTCACTATTCTCGTGAAATAAGGTGATAATAATTGTAATGAGGACCTTTCGAGTTTCAGATGATCTCTAGTAGACAATATTTGTATTCAAACTCACGCTTTATGTCAGATTGTATACCTACGCTTATATTAGTAAGTCATTTAAATTTTGCACATCATGTATCCGACTACCCAAGATGGGTGATGTATACCTAATTTCGATGGACGCTTGTTGGGTACGATCATACCACCATTAATGAATACACAAATATTCTCGCCCGTAGTGTATGGATAATTGTGGTCGGATACTAAAGAATATCCTGGTCAGTAAAGTAAGTGATTCGATGATGTGGAATATTTATTGTCGAGTCTCAACGACGATAAAAGTGATGAAAACCTTTTAAATCATAAAAGATAGTAGATTTTATTTTCTACTGACTCTTTAATGGATTGCTTGTTCACCGCAGCTTAAACTTGATGTCTATTATATTTTATCGCTTTAACATTGTTGGAGACTAATGATAATTTATTCTCGCATTATCTTAGTCATAATATTTCATCGGGCTAGTTGAGCTCACCTTTTCTTTCACCGTTTCTTCAGAAATGAGAATATAGCCGGGACTAGTCTGGGAATGGAGTGATGGTCCAGAGGATAAAGATTAGTAGTCCTCACTATTCTCGTGAAATAGTGTGATAATAATTGTAATGAGGACTCCTTTTGAGTTTGTATAATCTCTAGTAGATAATATTTGTATTAAAACTCACAGCTTATGTTTTTTGTCGATTGCATAATTACAACAGCTTGTATTAGTAAGTTGTATTTGAATTTTGCATCATGTATTCATGCACCAAAGATGGGTGATGTATACCTAATTTTGGGGGGTGCCACAGCTTGGTATCAAAGCTTAGGATATGATCCCCGCTAAGATGTGAGACTAGAACTAGGAGGGGAGAGACGGGGAATTCTTCGCTAAGTATGACCTACTTAAATTTATTTTGTATTTAAATTGGTTGGTCGAGTTTAGAGATATTATGTTATATGTCAATTAACCTTTGTTTTGTGGCAAGATTCAAAATGACATCCCAAAATGTTGAGAATAGAATGGAGCACAAGAGACCGCTGAGTCTCCACATATCAATAATCGTGAGAATGTGCATCGTGAAGGCGCATAATCCTCATGCAAAAACAACAACACCGACCAAATGATGAACGATGGATTGTTCAGAGGCTTTTATGCAATCTATGCAACAAGAAAGAGAGCAGCCTCGCCCAAAATGTAGGTGGAAACACCGGAAACTCTGCTGGCCACCGCTAAACAGCTTCAAGGAGCCGGGACCACCGGAGTTTAAGGGAGAGCCAAAACCACTTATATGAAGCATGGATAAAGCGTATCACCAAGATATTTGATGTCTGGGATGCTCCGAGGAGCAAAAGGTTCCTTTCACGCCTTTATGTTCTGTAGGAGAGAGGCAGACATCGGTGGAATCCAGAAACGACTCAACTCCGCCATCAAGATGTCTGGGAGAAGTTCCAAGAGTTATTCAACGACAAATACTTTCCCAAAGTATTCACACATGAAGGAGGTGGAGTTTATCAAATTCGAGCAAAACAATACGACCGTGTCGCAACACGAGGCAAAATTTATGAGTTATCCCGGCTTAAGGCCCCACTTGGTGGATAATGAAGAGAGAATGGCGCGAATGTTTTTAAGAGGTTTGAAAGTCGAGATACATCAACATCTTATTTCTCATAAACCGTGGTTTGTATTCAGATGTTGTAAATAGGGCTCATTGGTGGAGCGCGATAACGAGTCAACGCAACCAAAAAGAGAGCAAACCGACAAAATGATAATACCAAGGAGAAAGTAGCCATCAAGCTTATGACAACAAGCGTGGAGGGAATCAATGTGCCGAAATGGTAACCACTTTGCAGTGGTAATCGTGGCCAAAACAATAAGAATGGACATTTCAAGAAGAGGAGATTCAACAATGATGGAAAGACGCCAAGACCAAAGACCGTTGTTAAGGAAGGAGAAAGACCACCTATCATATGCTTCAAATGCGAGGGAGGGACACATCACCAAATTGCGCGATGTCATCCAAAGCATGTTATAATTGTGGAAGAGAAGGTCACTTAGCCCGATTTTGTCGCTCATCAAGACAATTCAAGCCTAGGATGGAGGCACCAAAGGTCATTCCCGTAAAAGTCAAAACCAGAAGAAGTGCAAGGGAGAGCGTTTGTTGTGACCTCCCGTAAAGTAAGGAACCCGAATGAGGTCATCACGGTAAGTTTATCATAAACTCTAAATAAGTCTACACTTTATTTGATACCTGTTCTACCCATTCTTTTATTTCTCCTACTTGCGCCAACGATTAAATTTGACTCCGAGAAATTAGACTTTCGACTTATCTATGGAAACTCCGTTGGGAGAAACCTTCATTACATCCATGGTTTATAAGTCTTGTTTGGTTCAAGTTGGTACTCACACATTACCGTCGATCTTATTTCATTAAAATACTTGCATTTGATGTAATTCTGTGGATTGATTGGTTAACTACTCATCATGCAAAATTGATTATTTTCGTAAGGTTGTTAGCTTTCATATTCCTAATCAACCTATTATGCTAATTCAAGCAACCAAACCATTAAAATCAATCATCGCTCATCTCAAGCCATAAAGCTATTCGCTTATTGAAAAATGGATGTCAAGCTTTCTTAGCTCATGTCACGATCTAAACAAAAATACGCCGCTTTTGAATAATATTTCTATTGTTAATGAATTTCCCGACGATTCTCAAGAACTTCCGCCTACCCCAGAAAGCGTGAAATTGAATTTTGTATCGACTTGAACCCTAAGATAAAACCCATTTCCAAAGCCCCATATCGAATGGCTCTATTGAACTTCGTGAGTTAAAAACTCAACCGCAGGAATTGTTAGACATCGGGCTTTATTCATCCTAGTACTTCTCCTCGGGGTGCTCCTGCTCTATTCGTGAAGAAGAAAGATGGGAGTATGCGATTTTGTATTGATTATCTGGAGTCAATCATGTCACCATCAAAAATAGGTACCCATTGCCACGTATTGATGACCCGTTTGACCAGCCGTAAGGAGCCAAATTCTTTTCAAAGATCGATCTTCGCTCCTGATATCACCAATTGAAGATTGTAACCGGACGACATTCCAAAGACGCGCCGTAACCTCGGCTGCAGACGGCATTATGAATTCCTAGTCATGTCCTTCGATCGACTAATGCTCCCCCGCCGCCTTCATGGATATGATGAACCGAGTATTCAAGGAATATTTAGATCACTTTGTGGTCGCCTTTATTGATGACATCCTTATTTATTCCAAAAGCCGTGAAGATCATGAGCAACACTTGAGGTCGACACTCCAAAAGCTTCGTGAATATAAGCTTTATGCCAAGTCAAGAAATGCGAAGTTCTCGCTTGAGGAAGTAGCATTCCTTGGGCACGTGGTATCAAGTCATGGAATATCCGCTGACCCAAAGAAAGATCAAGCTATTCAAAGTCGGGAGCAACCTAAATCGTTGATCAAGCACGTAGCTTTCTGCTTAGTTGGTTATTATCGAGATTCGTAGAAGGGTTTTTTCTAATCGCTACTCCACTAACTCAAATTGACTCGTAAAGATACAAAGTTCTATTGAGCGAGGAATGTGAGAAGAGTTTTCAAGAACTCAAGAGGAGACTCATTTCAAAGACTGCTCGACAATACCATCCGTTCGAGAGGATTTGTCATCTACAAAGATGATGCTTTCAGCAAAGGGTTAGGATGTGTTCTCATGCAACATGGGAAAGTCATAGCCTATGCCTCACGACAACTCAAAGAATATGAGAGGAATTATCCTACTCATGATCTAGAGTTGGCAAATAAACATTCTTCGCACTAAAGATTTGGAGGCATTACTCATATGGGGAGAAAGTGGAGATCTTTACGATCATAAAAGCCTCAAATATTTCTTCACTCAAAAGGAACTCAACACGCGACAACGACGCTGGCTTGAATCGCTGAAAGATTATGATCATACTATCCAATACCATCCCGAAAAGTTTAACGTGGTAGCCGACGATCGAAAGAGTAAGATCATACGCAAGCACGAAAGTGCAATATTGTCAACGCAAAGGCCCATTTTTGTATGACTTGCAAAGGATGGAGATAGAGATAAAGACCTGTGGACCCCATGTGATGATGGAAAATATACGAGTAGAACCGACTTTAATTGATAAAATTAAAGTCGCCAAGTTACGATCCGGAGTCGATGCGTATGAGGAAGAAAGTGCAAGAAGGTGCTACGCCAAGCAAGAATCGATGAAGAAGGAATACTTCGAGTCAACTCCTGCACTTTGTGTTCCTAACAACCTCGATTTAAAGTATAAAATCATGATGGAGGCGCATAACACACCATTTGTAATCCATCTCGGGAGTACCAAATGTATCATGATCTTCGACATACATTTTGGTGGGGCAATATGAAGAGAGAGATAGCGCTGCTTATCTCAAGGTGTCTAACTTGTCAACGAAGTCAAGCAAGTGAGCATCAAGTACCAAAAGGTCCATCAGAACCACTTGAAATTCTAGAATGGAAGTGGGAGCACATTACCATGGATTTCAAGCATCGGTCTTCCCAAAGTTTCTCAAGGCATAGATGCGATTTGGGTCATTGTTGATAGATCGACCAAGTCCGCTTCATTTCTTACCGATACGTAGAAACTTATACACTTGAACGCCTTGCGTCAGATACATAAACATAAACGAGGTATGTAAGACGCCCCCAAAATAGGTATACACAACACCCATTCCGAAAGTCGCCAAATACATGGTACGCCCCAAAGCAACTCACAACTTCAATAATACAAATGTCGTGTAAAAATACAACTTATTATATATATATCGTGAGTTTAAATATAATATTGTCTTCAGATAATATCCACACGCAAATAAATCCTCATCATAATTATTGATTCATTATTTTACAAAATGGTGAGGACTACTAAACAACTCTCTCTGTAACCTTCATTCCATACCCGACTAAGATTCGCTACATTCTCGCCTCCCGAGAAAAAAATGGAACAACAAGGAAAAGGGTGAGCTCAACTAGCCCAAGAAAGAATATTATGACTAAGATAATGTACAACAAATTATCGTTAGTCTTCAACAGGAAAAATCGATAGAATACAATGTACAACAAGTTTTAGATCAATATTCGCAATGGAAATAATAATTCATAGAAGAGTTACGTAGAGAATGAAATCTACTATAATCTATGAATTTAAAAGTTCCATCATCAATATTTTATCCTCGTAACATCAATCAATATGCATCCGAATCAAATATTCATCTTTGCACTACAGCCAAAGATATTCATCATTGGTCATGTTCATTTCAACACTGCTCATCTTTGCACTACGTGCCAAAGATATTCTTCAGAAATCATTCATCTCTGCACTATGTGCCAAAGATATTCAATAATATCATCATTTAAGACTGAGGATGATGAAAAATATTTTTTAAGAAATGAATCCAGTGAAACAAAATGACAAGGATTAAGGATTAAGGATTCGTACTTGGTTTTATCCACGCCCAAAAATACCTCAAAAATAATCATAGTGGTGTAAAATTCAAGAATGATCAAAACATGGATACAATCAGAGTTAGTATCCAGAATAGATATTTTGGACAAAAAGAAGAAATTTTATTTTTTGGTGAATAGTGCCGTATACGTGAATAGTGCCGTATACGTGAATAGTGTCGTATACGTGAATAGTAACTCCGACACCAAAAGATAGAAATTCCACAAAAACATCTTCACGCTTCATGAATAGTACTCGTGAATAGTAACTCGTGAATAGTAACTCATGAATAAGAATCGTGAATAAGAACTCGTGAATAAGAACCCATGAATAATAAGAATCGTGAATAATAACTCATTAATAAGAACCCATGAATAAGAACTCGACACGAAAAAAGTTCCAAATTTGATAAAAATTCCAACCAATATTTCAAGATAATGATATTGAAGAAATAATATCATTTTCGAATAAAAAAATAACATCCCTTACCTCGAAAGATCAAGATTTCTAAATTAAACACTTAGGATATAAGCTATGACTTGGACTTGCACCAGATAGCAATACTCAAAGTATACTCAAAATACTCACAAGAATACGCCGATAATATAGAGAGAGAAAACTTCAGCTTTCGTGTGATTTTCAATTCTAACCTAAGCACCCTATTTATAGGAAATCGCTTAACACCAAAGGTAAAATTTAATAAAATATTAATATATATATATCAAATTCATACGCCAACCTTAGAATTCAGATCCTAGCATTTCCCACATGCCACCTTCTAGAAAAGTAATGATAAAAAATGTTTTTCATAAAATAAATAATTAAAACTTACAAAAATTAATTATTTTGAGCTTCTAACTTCAATAATTCATAATAAATAGCCCTTTCATCAGAAAATTGAATCTCATGAGTTTTTATAGGAAATTCAATTTCTACACTTTTGCAGAAGAAAGTTTTTCCAAATTCCAAATAAAAATTGACCAAATCCACAAACAGGGCGATTTTATGTGCTATAATCAAATTTCAATAATAAATGGGGTCCACCGACATGTTTAACATGTTTTAAACATTTATTGCAACAAAAATACTCTTCCTCCTCAGATACTCATATATCCCACATTCGTTGTAAAAATATCACCATTAATATATTATTAAAATAATATATTTAAACGAATTATTTTATCGAAAAAGATAAATTATTAATTTTCAACAATTATCATTTTAAAATTTTCTCCATCTATATCCACATAAAATCAATATTTTCCTCATCATATAAATCAATAATTAATTATTCACAAATAATATTACGTAATCACAATATCGACAACCGTGCAGCTTCCTCAGAAAGAGGGGCTTTCAATAAGAATTTTTCTTCTTCATCAAGGCGCAATTAAGTGACCAAACCTCTCCTTAGATGTAACTTTCTAGACATTGCCAATAATGTTATCTAATAATATTATTCAGATAATATGAATTATTGCTTCGATAATGAAAGATACTGTGTAATGACAATTATCAAACAACAAAGAATATAAAATATCAACGCAAAGAATTATTAACTCAATAAAAAAATATCGAATAAAGAATTATCGTGAACCATTATTGAGTAGTGTGCCTTCACGTAAGAATCAATAATTGGTGCAATACCAAGTGCTATCGTTCAACAACGCCAGATTAGTGTGTTTTAACCACCGGTATTCCAACAAGATTAATCTGTGAATAACTACACGCCGTTATTTAAAAAACAACTTATATTTGTCGCTTTCTTCATCCAATCACTTTTCGTTATGGGCTCACACATGGTCGCCGTCGCATTTAATATTCCCCGACACAAGATTTAATATTCCACGCACCAAACTAATATTCCCCGACGATAATGAATATTTTATAACCACTTGCTTAATTTGAAATATTTGCATATTTAACCCTTAACTATCCACATTAATCAAATCAACCCTTACTATTTCAAAATAATAAATAAAGGAAATTCCTTTTATTTAAAAATTTTGGTCTTACAAGATGCCAAGATCCATAGTTTCGATCGAGACCCAAGATTAACTTTTAAGATTTTGGGGTTAGTTTTGCAAAAGCTATGGGCACAGATTTACGATTTAGCTCCTAAAATATATATTCCTCAGATTTTGACGGACAATGGAGAGGACTATTCAAACTCTTGAAGATCTATTAAGACTCGCAGGTCCTTGATTTCAAGGGAAGTTGGGACAAGTTCTTACCATTGGTGGAGTTTTTCTACAACAATGCTTATCAAACAAGTATCAAAATGGCTCTATTCAAAGCGTAGTAATGAAGAAAGTGTCGCTTCAAAGATCTTTGGGATGAGGTGGGTGAAGCAACGTTGTTGGGACCAGAGTTGGAAACGCATGACTACTGGAAAAAGATTCAAACGATCCCAACAACGTATAAAAAACCTCACAAGATCGATAAAAAGAGTTATGATGATCTTCATCGAAAGGACGTGGAATTCGATATAGAGATCATGTGTTGTTACTTGTTGATCCATGGAAAGGAGTTACAAAATTTGGAAAGAGAGAAAAGCTCAATCCTCGATTCATCTACCATTTTTAACTTCTTGATCGAGTAGAACCGTGGGCCTATGTATTCACTTTTACCGCCAAGTATGTCTCAGGTTCATAACGCTTTTTCACATATCCATGTTACGTAAATATGTGAAAGACCCGAACCACATTATTGAAGTTGGAACCGGACGAAATAGCGGAATATTTGACGATAAAGATGTTCCCTGCTCAAATCTTGGATAAGAAGGAACATATTCTACGCACCAAGGTTATACCTCAAGTCAAAGTTTTGTGGAGAAACCACGATGTTGAGGAAATGACTTGGGAGTTAGAATCAAATGAAATCAAGGTATCCTCGGCTTCTTCGACATACCGTGTAACGCACTCTAATTTCAAGGGCAAAATTTCATAAGGGAGATTGTAGAAACCCCAACTTTTGAATAAAGATGAATTTTCTATAAATATTATTTTGAATATTACGGAGTGAAATTGATATAATAGTTGTGGGTAATATTTATAAATTTTGAAAAGTACGCAAGTTGTTATATAATATTCGATTGGCCTCGGGAATATTCATTTTAACAGGAATATTAGTATAACCAAGACAATCATGGTGGACCCTCATTAACTTAATTATTGGCTTGATCGAGAAAACGACAAAAATACTTTATGAAAATAATGGCGGAAGTTTTACCGTTAATCGTATTGAAACACCTGCAGTAAAAGTACAAGAATACGCATGGGTCGCATAAGAGTTATTACGAGTATCGATTATCGATGCTTATATGATAAGTCACTCAGCTTTTGTTGGTATTATTAATGTAATAATACGTAAAATCTTTTATATAAAAATGTAATACTTTTATAAAGTTATTCTATAAATAGAATATATTATATTCTATTATGCATAAGTGTTGTATAAGATTTTGCATAGTAAAATCTTTTATATATAAAATAGAATACTTTTATAAAGTATATCTATTTTATTAGACAATAATTAGAATATATTATATTTTATTATGACAGATTTCGTATATCGCGTCAGATAAGGTTTCAGATAGTAAAATCTTTTTATAAAGTTATTCGTTTTATTAGATTATAAATAGAATATATTATATTTTATTTAAAAGATTTTGCTTTTAAATATGGACCGTCCGATTAAAGTAAATCAATCTGGACCGCTCATGAGTTAGTTACTATGCAAATTCCATTTTTCTATAAATAAGCTCATTCCTTCATTATTTTCTTATTTAATTCAATTTAACTCTGTAGAGATAAACTATGTAGAAAAAAGAAGAAAGTATTCTCGCTACTTCACTACTTATATATCCAAGACTTTTCTTCTTAAGGTAGTGAAATATTATTTGTCAGATTCGTAAAGGGTGTTATTCTTCTTATTCATGAAGAGAATCGTTGTTATTCCATCGCTTATTATTCGTTGGAATAACTCAGACACGCTGGCTCTACCCTATACTTGGTGACATTCTTCTATTATTCCGTCTTTACTATTCTCGGCTGGAATATCCTGTTCAAGCGCTTTTACGCCGATTCGATTCCGTCTTTTTTATTATTTCGTTGAATATCCTGCTCAAGGTTTTTACGGACCGATTCCGCTTTTTATTATTATTCTGCTGGAATATCCTCGTCTCGTGCATTTTACCGGAATTCGATTCCGCCCTTATTAGTATTCTCGTTGAATAACCTCGTCTCATGCCAAGTACCGCACGCACGGTGATTTCGTTGTTATTCCATTCTTTATTATTCGTTGGAACATCCCGCTTGCGCGTAATTTCACTCGATCGGGTTCCGTTATTTAGTATTTCGTTGAATAACTCTGTTCTATGCGCAATACCGCATGCACGGTGATTTCTTTTGTTATTCCATTCTTTATTATACTTAGTTGGTTAAAGTTTTGATTCTATACTCCATGAAATTAGTAGAATATCCTCGATATTCGCGCTTCATCCAAGATTCTTTCATGGAAATATTCTTCCCGATCATTCTTGAATTTTACTCTACAAAGCAAAGATCACGTCGATAATTTGGACATTAGTAGTTCTTGGACAAATTAATTCTTGAACTTGTTTTATCAATTCTTATATCATCGTCATCATCCTCATGTTTATATTATATTTGAAAGTCATCTGTATTCAGAAAGGCATGATGGACTTGGTACGATTACACTGTGGATTATTCTGTAATCACGACCGTAATGTTACAAATGATGTGGTAAAAGTCCTCATGGCCCGTAGAAGTATCGATGGACGCTTGTTGGTACGATCATGACCATTAATGAATACACAAATATTCTTGGCCCGTAGTGTATGGATAATTGTGGTCGCGATACTAAAGAATATCCTCGCCGTATAAAGCGCAGGGTGATTCGATGATGTGGAATATTTATTAAGTTCGAGTCTCGCCGATAATGATGATGAAAAACTTTTTAATCATAAAAGATAGTAGATTTTATTTTCTACTGACTCTTTTAATGGATGCTTGTTCACAAGCAGCTAAACTTGATGTCTATTATATTTTATCGCTTTAACATTGTTGGAGACTAATGATAATTTATTCGCATTATCTTAGTCATAATATTTCACCTGGCTAGTTGAGCTCACCCTTTCTTTCACCGTTTTCTTCGTGAAATGAGAATATAATGGGACGTTAGCCTGGGGAACTGAGTGATGGTCCGTGAGAATAGCATTAGTAGTCCTCACTATTCGTGAAAATAGTGTGATAATAATTGTAATGAGGACTCTTTTGAGTTTGTATAATCTCTACTAGATAATATTTGTATTCAAACTCACAGCTTATGTTTTGTCAGATTGCATACCGGCGCTTGTATTAGTAAGTTGTATTTGAATTCGTATCATGTATCCTGGCGCACCCAAGATGGGTGATGTATACCTAATTTTAAAGGCCACATCGGTGAAGAAATTTGTCTTTGACTTTGAGTGTAAAGATGGGTAGATTATTGGTATGATAATATTTATGGGTTCTCTTTGGCCAAGAAGGTGCAAAGATGAATTGTGACTAGTATGATCATGACCATTGAATTTATAATTGAATATTTTTAGCTTGGTGTAAAGGTGAATTGATCAACATGGTTATAATTATGGTTTATATAGATTTTGAAATGATTATATATTTCTTTGAGATGTGAATATCTTTGGCATGTAGTGTAAATATGAATTATTGTTGAATATATTTGGCTCAGTAACAAAGATGACTTCGTTGAATATCTTTGGCTCGTAATGCAAAGATGACTTTGTTGTTGAATATCTTTTACCAGAGTGCAAAGATGGTCTGTTGATGAATATCTTTGGCCCGTAGAAATGCAAAAAAGATGAAATTGTTAGTATGATTATAAACAGAATCGTGATTTGGTATAACCATGATCTTTGATGTTTCGGTGATGAAAATTATCTTTGTCCGGATGAGAAAAAGAATTTAGAACTACAATTACGATTATGAGTTATACATGTGATTGTGGACAAGAATTGTTGATTGATGTTACAAGGATAAAACATTGTTGGTGGACTTTTAATGTGGAGAAGATAATAGACTTTATGGTCTATTTGACTCTTCTAATGGATTGCTCGTTCCGCTGCAACTATGGTTGAAAAATATTATCATCTACCAGATGTTCTAAATCTCTGATTTATTACTGTTGAAGGCTATTGATAATTTATTTATCTTTAGTCATGATATTCTTTACTGAGCGGGTTGTGCTCATCCTTTTGCTTTATAATTCCTTTTAGGTAATAAGAGTAGTAAATGGGTCGAAGCGGGGGATAGGAATAGAATAGAACGGTGGTCTACATATCAGTAAGACCCCAACCTTTATAAATAAAGATGAATTTTCTATAAATATTATTTTGAATATTATGGAATAAATTTGATATAATGTTATAGTCAGGTAATATTTATAAATTTTGCAAAGTAAGCAAGTTGTTATAAAATATTCGTTTGGTCGGGAATATTCTTTTTGTCGGGGAATATTTCATACGATTTATCAATCATGGTGGACCCCCATAATCGGAAGTATTGTTAGTAGTTAAAAACTACAAAATTATCTTTCTATAAAAATAAGCAGCAGAGGTGTTACTAGTTAAAACCGTTGAACTACCTTAGTAAAAGTACAAAGAATATCGCAGAGTTGTATATAAGACACCGATATTGATTATTGATGCTTACGTGAGAAGTCACTCAAATACGCTTCAATTATTACTACAAGAATTTCCGCATCATATCTCTTATATTATTGATTCAATTATTGTCACACAAGATCATTTCAGATAATATGTTATAGTATTAAATCAATAATTGAGACGACAAGTTATAAATGATTAATAATTGTTGAAAGATTAAATATGTGTTGATTAAAATAAA